>JAQQAE010018976.1:0-11050 GCA_029823295.1 Pseudamia nigra | reverse complement strand
TTTAGAACTGAAGAAGCTCCCTGGATAGGTAGCGAAACGTCTTCAACCAAATTTCCAGTCCAGTTGACGGAAGAAAACCCACACGCCTTGGATACTATGACTTGGATGACTGAGACTCTTCACAGACAAGAGTAACTACTGTTTTTATGAGGAAAAAAAGTTGCTGTGTGCACAATTTAACAGGGCCGTCTAAAACTCAGGCTTACCTTTTACTTACACAGAATGAATGTTCTGTAGTCATTGCAGGTAGAATGTTTCAGCATGTTTAAGAGAGAATAAGCATGTTTGACAAGTGTCAATGACAGGACAAAGGGAAAAGGGGCAAACTAGGATGACCCTGGTATTAGGGCTTTTGAATCAAACCTCTCATCTTACTGGTCCTCCTGTAGTTAGCACATGAACTGCAACCAGATGAATGTTTTTGTCTACCATTGTACACCTAATTATAACATGCTGATTTCTGCCAAACAGTATTCATGGAAAATGTATTCATGTAGGAAAGAAGACCAATAGGTTAGATGAACATTATTCTGAGAATGTACTTAATGTTTTTAACTGGGTTTTTCCTGATCTTAGCAACTTTTACGTTGAGATTAAGCGGAGGCTCTCCTGCTGAGAGTTGAATTTTGTGTAAAAACATTTTTTAAATTTTATAAGATTAGTCCTGCTCTGTCTCATATGCACTCTGCGTGTAGTACACTGTCGACTTTCTGTCTCTCTGCATCAAGTGAGAGCATTCCCTCCCTCCACCACTATCATTCTTCATTTCCATCTGATCCTTTCCCAAACTGTCAACACTCCCTTACCTTCTGTCTGTGGCTCTGATCTCTAACCCCGGTGGCCTATGGGAGCTGCAGTCCTACTGATGTGTCCATGCCCCAGTCACCTCCCTGGTGCTTTCGAGCTGAGCAGAGACTGTCTCAAAGGGTTTCCTCGGGTGACTGAGCCCAACCAGACCCAGGTCACTCGCTTTGGGATGCTCACTCTCCTCCATTCTGCTGGGAAAATTCGGTAGACAGCTGACTGGCCATTTATTCAGTACATTTGTCAGCTGTTTGCTGTGGACAGAATGTCAGCTGCAATGCGAGGTTAAGACAAAATGCTATTACATTAAACATGACACAACAAAGTTGCAGCTTGGACCAGATTTATTGAAGTCAAGCTTTAATATATACAAAGGTTATTACAGGTTCAAGTTTATTGCAGTATAAACCAGCAGTCTTTTTTAAACCCACAGCCTATTACAGGCTGTTCTCGAGACCTATGGCTCACTGTATGTGACAGTGAACACTTCAATAATACTTCTAGGTCAACATTATGTCACGAGCCAAAACCTGTAGTTATACACAATCTTTGTACTGTGTCATGTACATGAGTTTAATAACTAGTTTCTTCCTTGCTTTTGGAGTTTCAGGCATTGGTATTTTGTTCTATTACAAGTGTCTTCACATCAGATCATGAACAAGGTATGATCAGAGAAAATGCATTTTTCTGTTTCACAGTCACATCCCAACGGGGAAGCAGATCGGCCTCCTTTGTTTTCTATTCTGTCACTGCTGTCAGTGAAATGAAGTAGATGATTTTTAGTAGGGCTATGCAGTTTTTTTCTTTCAAAGGATAAGTTTAAGAAATTGATGTTTTGCTGCCTCCTGCTATTACTGACCTGTACTTAAAATTGTATCAAATAAATCTAAAATTGAAAATTAAAAGGAGTCTACTGTATTTTCAAAACACCCTTTTGAATTTCAAAAAGTTGTGTGATTACACTTTGTGTTCCTGTTTTATCATTATTATTGAAAGAAACATTGTTTTCAACATCTTGTCAACATTGGAGCCATAGCCTCCTGCTGGAAAACATCACTCTCTGCGTGGTCTACTTTATCTTCACCCCCTGCCACTTCACACTCTACCTCCATCACTGCACAGAGCAATTACACTGCAGTTGCTGGACGAGGTTGGAGAGAGTTCAATGCTCTCAAGCTTGGCCCTTAAGTCCCCAAAGGACATTGATTCCTCTGACCTATGTGTGACTGCTCTTCCTCTGACCCAGGTTCACTGAGCGTCTTGCAGCATGCTTCAGTGCACAGCTAATTTCCCAAGGCTCAGTACGCCAGGCTATTAGCACTGAGAATAAACACGAGCTGCCACAAGCCACTGCAATGGTGAGATCTATAACCAGGCCTGTGAGAGACCAAAAGACCTCTGACACACTGAAGGCTTCCACTGGTTACTCATGCATGTAGTTGTCTTCCCTGAACCTGCATTTCAACCTGAAAGGGAGGATCTGCTCATCAGCCAGCTGAATCTGCTTGTACGCATATCAAAAATCCTGTCAGTATTCTTACCAGTATGTAAAAATGTCATGTGGAATTAAACTGGCTCATGTTCTGACAAAACCACCAAGACATACAACACAAGTTACACTTACTTAACACAAGTTAGTATCATCAGTTCAGAATTAAGCTATTTGATGTATAATTTCAGGGACCTGTCCATGGCACTTTCATACCAGAAATAACATTCCTTTTAAAACATTAATGAATACCAGTGATTGTTTAAGAAATCGCGTTGATTTTCACCTTGATATTGCCATTACATCATTTAGCATGTCCTGCACAGAGTACCGGCTTGACATTTCTGTCATGTGTTGTGAAATATCATGTTCATAAAAGTATATTCATACGAGGAATGTGCAAGGAGCCCAAGTTTTTAAGATCAGACTAAAACTTAACCCAAGAGAAATTATTCATAACTTCATAAATGGATTGAAATGGATTAATAATGTAAGAATCACTAAGTTGAGCATCCTATCGTCTGGATGTATTACCTGGAGTCTCAAAGTGACTATAGTAAATACCAGGACACATTCATTAATTCTCTAGTTCCACTGTCATTACCCTCCTACCTCCAGCTCCAGCTATGATTACATGTCCCCTGGGCAGAACTTGAGGAACTCAGTGAGTGAGAATGAAATTCCTGCACTGCCTTTGTTTTAGGATTTATCCTGATCATGCATCAAAGAGCTTAGAGGCTTTAGAAAGCTCCTCTGTGCACGCTGTGTGTGTATGAAATCAAACTAGTCCTCTCTCCTTGTTCCACAATATTATTAAAGGTTCAGTGCGGAAGCACAGGATTTATTAGTACAAAATCACACGAAAATAACACTTGTTGTGTTTTCATTAGATAGACTGGAAAAAGTCATTTATATCTATAGAGTGAGCAGGTTACCATGTTGGATAATCATGTTTTACAGTAGCTCAGACTTCCTCTTCTCCTTTTTCCATACTATAGTGGTACCATCTAAAATCACTAGCAACAGTTAAAATGTTAAATATAAAACCTCAGAATGAAAAACAAGGCACTTGCATATTTTATCCATATTTTAATCACTGAATATTGGACAAAAGGTGTTCAGCTGGTTGCAATCCACCTCGATGCCACCTCCACAGTGCTGTGTATTGTCCTTTTACTGAGTTTTCATTTTATCTATATTTGTCACATTTAACTATTTCAGATCAAAAACAATTGTTAATTTTAAACAAATATAATTAGAATAAATCTAAAATACTGTTTTGTAAATGATGAATTCAGTTGTTAAACCAAAAAAAAGCTACCCAAACCTACCTGGCTCCATGTTGGTCAATCAACTAGACTCTAGCAGGGGAAATGATCACGCATGAAAGATTATACGTAGCAGAATTTTTATTACATAAAAGAATAAGATTTATGAATAGAGTTTGTTAGAACTCAAAAGTGAAAGTAAACTGTAAATTGGGGCCCAAGGGGGCAGCTGCACCGTTGGTGCTTTTTGCATTCATGGGGGTTTGACCAAACCTGCTGGAATTCACTGCCTCACACGCCCAACACTGCCTTTTGACTGGCACAGTCAAAGCCCAAGAACAATGACAGCTTAAGTAGATGAGGGGGTGGAGATGCTCAGCATTACGATGCAGGTTCCGTAGGTGTGGTTTTCAGCTCAGGGACTCACTGATATGACACATATTCAGAGGATGTGAGCATGGTTTGTAAGCTTGCTATAATTGGCCTGCAATGAGATGCATCTGTGTGTAAAAGAGGTAATTTAAGCAGCTGTGGACAGACCATATGGTATACGTGGAAAGAGGAGACGACAAAAGTTTGACATGCTGAGAGCAGCTCCGAGAGGAAGCAGAGCTGAAAGAATTGAGCCATTTATCTGCAGACTGGTGATTGAACTTTTAAATAGCACACTAACGCTATTTTATATACTGACCTTAAAAAGCTCTGAACTACAACACCCAGCAACCCTAGTGCGGGGTGGCTGAGTCATTGGAAGGAAAGATGGATTGCCAGGGAGACAGACTCCATGGCGGTGTGGCCCGGATCCAGAACCAGACGTGTGGTAGGGAGTTTTTGCAAACACACACCTTCATCCTTCATCCAGTGGACCATGATAAACCATAGGCTACTAGCTAGTTTTTCAGCATCGTCAACTGTACCTTTAAATCTGGACAGTTCAAGACATCCATTTTGTTTTTCAGCCATTCAGAGGAGGACTTGCCCGTGTATTTTAGATTGTTGTCGTGCTATTTAGCCCAAGTGTGCTTCATCCTGAGGTCATAAACTGATAGCTAGACATTCTCCTTCAGGATTTTCTCACTGAAAGCAGAATTCATGATTCCATCAAATGCAGGAAGTTATGCAAGTCCCAAAGCATAAAAGCAGCCTCAGGACATCACATACCACTACCACATGTTAGTTTTACACCAGATGTAATAGGATCTACACCAGGGGTGTCCAATCATTACCACAAAGGGCCGAGACACCGCACGTTTTCTTGCCTGCCACTCACTAAAGCAGGTGTTTTCACTGAAAAGCAGCGGGAAGGGATTTGGTGAAATCACCTGCTGAAGAGACTGGTTGGAAAGAAAATGTGCCGTGTCATGGCCCTTTGTGGCAATGATTGGACACCCCTGATCTACACCTTCCAGAATATCAACTTTTGTCTCATTTGTCCACAGAATATTTTCCCCAAAGTCTTGGGGATCATCAAGATGTCTTTGACAAATGTGAGATGAGCCATTATGTTCTTTTTGGTCAGCAGTGTTCTTAGTTGTAATTTATTAAGTGGGGGTTGGTTTATATTTATATAACTGTTACCAAGTTCAGTGTTAAGGGTCTATAGCAATTCAATTAAATTTTATTTGTATAGCGGCAATCATAATCAACGATTACCTCTAGGCGCTTCACAATTCAAAGCCGAGACCTGAAGACTATACAGACAGTAAACCCAACAGAACCACCGAGAGCAAGCCAAGGGCAGCGGGGGGGAAGAAATGTGGCATGTTTCCAGAATATTGCATATTATGGACCTTTCTAAGTAGTCATATATTTCAGCTTGATCTAAGTCTTTAGATTGAAATTAACTTTTAAAAAAACGAAAGAAAAAAAAACAATTGAACAGTTCTCCCTTGCCATAGCGTTCACTGAAGTAGTTTTTCTGTAATCTTGCTGACAGACTGACATATTTTCAGACAGACAAGTATGATGTATTAGCAATTTTAACATGTTGAGACCCCAGTAATTAACCTGCATAAGCCCTCAAGTAGATGGTCAGACATGGAGGTGCTACTATCCAAAGCCAAAATATACACAGTATCTACACTGGAAAACTAAACATAATGGTTAAAGTGGTTAAAGGCCTATCAACCTCCACTTTGTACTAATGACAAAAATGTGCTGTTCAGCAGAGCTCCTATTTATTTAATCAAAATGAAATAGAATTACAGCAGTGTGTGTATCAAATTATATCTGACTGGGTACTGTGTGAAACTTAATCCTCTGTGGAAATTACCCAGCCCTTGAACCCAGCTGCTGTCTACCCTTCAGAGATGTAACACTGACTCCAAACAAATAACCTGTACCCTGTCACATCCTTACACTGACCCTGACCGAACCACCACCCCTACCCTTAGGGCTGGGACACAATTGCATGATAAGCAGCTTTTCAGCCTCAACTGTGGTCTGGATTTGCATCCTTCCCAGCCCATCCAGTTATGAGGCCAGTTGCCAGAGGCCAGTGTGAATCTCATATACAGCAGCCGCTATCAGTCAGTCCGTAGGGGCGGCTGGTACTCAGTTAGGGCAGAGATAGTTGCAACTGTGAGCTCATTTTGCAGCCGCTCCCTGCTATATGGCTCGACAAAATAATCACACCAATAACATACTCTGGTTCTATTTCAGCACAGGAGCTCTGAGGAAGGAAATTAAAGAAACAACAAGGAATGAGGCACTGCTTCGAATCGCGCATCATTTTTTTCAACCCTCTGTGCCGTCAAAAGAGAACATCCAAGGCAATAAGGCTCGCAGCCTGTGGAGGGAATTGTTTGCCAAAAATATTTGTTGTTTTCAATAATGTGGTTGTTTGTATTACACAGCTGCGAGAAGAGGAGAGGAGTTGAGAGACACTGTGGTTCATATACAGTCTCATATAGCTCTCAAATCCTCATAGAGGCCTGGTTCTCTTACCTAGGGTATATAATAGAGTAAGAGTATGACTAGTCAGTCTGTGTGGGAGCCTGAATGCTGCTCTGTGGGCTTTCCTCTGACCTATTTGTGTGACTGCTTAGATTTGGCAAATGGTTACCTTTGGACCCATTTAAAGACATACATCCCCTGAGGCTCAATTGCCCACACTGGCATTCCTTTTTCTGGTTCTGACAAGCTAACTGTCCCTTTGCTAATCCTCTGGAAAGGTGCCCGGCCATGAGGACAGTGGCCCAAGGAGTCATCACCATCTTTGGAGCTTTGAACTGGTGCCCTAGGGGTTTTACTGGTTTCTGAAACACAGCCTCCAATCCTCAGAGATCCTCAGGATGAGCCAGGAAAATGCTGCACCAAGAAGATCTTGCGTCCAGGCAAGCCAATCGCAGCCAGTCATACAGGCAGCTACTGAGCATCAGCAGTTTCTCAGAGAAAGAGCAGAGAGTGGGATGTGAGAGATTGGACACTAACGGTCAAAATAAAATGGGTAGACACGAACAGACATACACACAACACTCTCTCTGGCAGTGCACAACTTTCACTTACTTAGGGCTAGCATTTGGCATGGGGATATTGCAGTTTGCTCTGAGTAGTGTTCTACAAAGTGTAAAGTGTGTGTATGTGTTTGATTGTGAGTGAGTAAAGGATCCCTTTCATCTTGCCTCTGCAACCAATCTGAGAGCCCCCCCCACACACACACACACACACACACACCACCACCACCACCACTACCTGACCACCCACTTCCCAGACTCCTCTCCTCCTTGTACATTGGGTGCTTTGAAAGCTCGATCACTCTTTAGGTGATTGTTCTTTCTAATGTGATGACTGAGCAGAAGGTGAAAGCATGCTTCTTTATTTGTAGGAGCTGTAGTAGGGGAAATTGGGAGAGACAGACAACCTGGAGTGTGGTCATACATAGTAAAAGGACTGGGAACAACAGAATGAGACAAGCGATAATGAGAAATACTATTATGCATTAAAGAATAGAACTTGTTTTAAGTTCTTTGCACATTTCTATCTCAGCAGAAGATTTTATGCAAAATAGGACAAGGTATTTAGTGTAATCACAATGTGTTAACACTATTTTAATACAGCAATTATAATTTTAGAGCTGCAAATTTTGTATCAAGTCTCTCTTTTTATAGGAAAGGAGCAACTGGTCAGATTCAGTGTGAGTTTTTATGTCCTTACACTGCACCTCGAAAACTGCAACCCAGAAGTCTGCAAACCAGCTGCTTCTGACCATTCCCAGATCCAACCTCAAATCCAAAGGGGACAGAGATTTCTCACTCATTGCCCCAAAATAATGGAACAGCCTCCCTCTGCAGGTGAAAGCTGCACAATCCTTAGAGCACTTTGCTGAAAACCCACCTCTTCTCTGTGGCGTTCAGACCAAGCTGGGCTGGATATATTGGCCCCTATGTTATTTTTAATACCTCTTTTTAGAATTTTGCTTTATTATATATTATTATGTTTTTATATGTTCTGGTATATTTGTTGTTGATGCCTTGCAACACTTTGATCAACTGAGGTTGTTTTAAATGTGATAAAGAAATAAAATTGACTTGCCTTGATTTTAGTCAAATGTTAGTATTTCTGTCTCAAAAATTATTTAAACTTCATGCATTTTTTGTTGTGTCTATTATCTTGGTCATTTGCATTATATTTTGTTGATTTAATTGATTACTTTGCTTGCTTCTGTTAAATTTGTTGCTTTTGTTTAGTCATTTGGCTATTTTGTTCATTGTCTTGTTTGTTTTAGCCATATAGCGTATATGCATATTCACCAATCTTATTTATATTTGTAATTTTTGTTAATTTTCATTCAGGTTCATTATTTTGGTCATGCTGTCAAATATTTTCTTCAGTTTTGTCATACTTCAGTTCAGATATTTTTCCCATTTCCTTGATTTTGATCATTTCCTTGATTATTTTCTAAATTTTGTGAATTTTTTTCATGTTTTTGCTCATTTTTATTTCTCATTTATTCCTTTTATTTTCTTCTTGTTGTTGATTTAGAGTTATTTTGTTCATTTTGACTTATTACATGTTATTTCCATCACTGGACAAAGGTACAGGAGCCACTGGGGAGGGGCTAAAGAGCCACATGTGGCCTGGGAGCCACAAGTTGAAGACTCCGGATTAGACTTTTCAGCCATTAGATAAACACAGTTGACAGAGTGAAGCTACGTATATCCCCTGCAAAGTGGGATGCTCTTCTACAGCTTTAAATTACCGTACAGTTGTTACTGATAAGATGGATACATTACAGATCATGCATATTGCATCTTAAAACATTCTGTCCAGAATTTAATCAAGCCCTCACAAGTACATCGTTATACACAATGCCACCTTTTCCCAGCTACCTGTGGTTTTGTCTGCTTTATAGTGGGTCAAAGTTACAGCCGAGCTGGTGGGAAAAACAATGCAAACATGCACTTCACTAAGTTGTTTATTCCCACTACAGCCACAGAGCATGAAATGCTCCCTGTTCCCTTATGACACTACACGAGTGGAAGCACAGTCTTTATTGGGCTTATTCGGAAGCCTCCACACTTTATCTGACTTACACCGGTGGAGAAAGAACAAAAGGTGGCGGTGGAGCAAGCTGCAACTTCAGTTTTAAGAAAATATTTGAATCTTTGCTTAAATAATAATGAAAAGCTACTCGTCAATCTGCTTTGCTAAAATTATCCAGAGCTATTTAGCTTCATCACAAGCCCATTCTCATTGTATTGTGCACAAATGCCATGATTTCAGTTTTGAATCACATGCTTACATAGCGCATCCCACTGTTCTAGTATTAAAAATGTGGCACACAGGCAACATTCCGTGCTGCATTTCTTCTAAATTGACTATTGTTAGTTATTGTCAGTCATCACTCAGTAGGCCATGGGGTTATCAATGCCACTCCTCCAGAAACAGCAGTGCTCTGGGGTTAAATTCAAATCAACCAGAAAAACAAAGAGCAGCTCTGTTGTTCTATGTATAAATGTTCTACATTTATTTTTATATCCGCTCCAGTTGAAAGGAGAACGCTTTTACATTCAATTGGGATTTTTTTTACCCCCTACTGTTACCCACGGCCATTTGCTTTATTTTCTGAAGACTGTTGGTGCATTAAAAAAAATATTGGGAAGGAAAATAATTGAGGGTTGTTTCTGTGCATCCAGCCTCCCTTGCCTTTTGCAAAATGAAATGGCATCCTGTAATTCAAAAAGTAAATAAATGTTTTCTCTGGGAGCCTTGTTGTTTTAGGCTTCTCTGAGCTGTCCAAGAAATGACTATTAGGAAGTATGGAGATGAATACTGAGGCAATGCTCTGCTGGTGTGTATTTCATATTTATTTTCTGCATGTCAAAACCGGGCTGGAGACTAACAGATGAAACTGAATTAAATATCATTTTTGAGGAAAAAAAACGGTAAATATGTCTACACAAGTGGAAGTTTCCCATGATTTTGTGTGAGACTTTTGTTGACTTTGAGGCAGCGCCTGACACATACTGTACCTGTACTTGTGCTGCGGCACTTTCTAAATCCCCATTTCATCACACAATGACAGATAAAAACCTAACAGCACTGCCTCCCTGCATCTTCCTCCTCTGGCTGCACTTGGCTTGGTGTTCACATTTATGCCTTACAGAATTGCTCACTCGTACTCACACAAAAATTATAATGTATGATTTAATACAAGAGAATGGAATGTGTACTGATGGGGTATTTAATACTACGAGTGGAGGTGTATTTTGACGTACAAAAAATGCAGAATATAAATTTGTGAAAACCAGGTAAATTTACAAGCAGTGTAGCTATGTGGCAAAATTTGCAATTACTGTACTAGGATTTTGCAAATATTAGCAGTTGCTTCTGCCTTAATTTTGCACCATAATTTACCCCTACTTAAATCAAATTTCCTCTTTTAAGACAACGATGTACATAAATTTATAAAATGCTATTTTTTTTGTGTGTTGCAGATTTTGTAGAAACAGCATTATGTGGGATTGGCAGGGCTTTAATTTTGTTCAATGTTAAGCAAACAGAGGATTATTCCCAGTGAGCAATTTTCTGATTTCGCCTGCACTAACACTGTGCTACCTTTCAGATACATAATCATCATTATGCTTTGGTCATCCTCACCAATATAATCTAAGTCAATAATCTTATGATTATTTGGCTGTAGGAATTACACTGCATGTCACCACTTGGATTCAACTAAGAAAATGCAACTGCAACAATTTTTTTAAACCCAGGGATTAAAGTTCTCTATCAATTCTCTGATTTGCATCAATTGGAAAAATTAGAAGAAAAAAATAGATCCACATGTTTTTTGTCGTGGTACTGTTTAGCCTATCCAGTAGAGTATAATTACATTTTGGGCATTAAACTGATGCTGCTCTCAACCTATAATGCTGGGCAGAGTCATTATATTAGCCAATTAGAAACAGTATAGAGTGGAACCCTTTCAGACTATGAGGTTTGTCTTAAATTTTGCAAACAGATCAAAAACTGTGGAATGATAACTGAC
>JAQQAE010018975.1:0-11050 GCA_029823295.1 Pseudamia nigra | reverse complement strand
GCATGTCCCACTGGGAGGAGGCCCCGGGGAAGGCCCAGGACACGCTGGAGGGACTATGTCTCTCGGCTGGCATGGGACCGCCTCGGGGTCCCCCCAGAGGAGCTGGATGATGTATCCGGGGAGAGGGAAGTCTGGGATTCCCTGCTCAAGCTGCTGCCCCCGCGACCCCTGACCCCATGGATAAGCGGTAGAAGATGGATGGATGGATGGATGGAAACTAATGTCAACAAAAGCACAAGCCCCTTGGCAGAGATAATAACATGTTAATCTCCAGGATAAACAACTATCAGACTTGAATGTTCAGCGTCACATTTCCCAGGTAAAACTCATGTTGATATATTTTAGACCTACTCAGTCATTATTTAGTATTGATTTTCTGTCTGGCTATATTTAATAAGATGTCTTTCTCATGTTCTGTTTGTTTTCAAAATGAACTACATGGAGTTACACATGTGTAACTGGAACTCAGCTCTTGGCTATGAAAAGTTTCCATGTCCTGTTTCCGAGGGTACATGCGTGTTGTGTAAATGTGTGAATGTGTTTGCTCTCTACACCCCTCAGTGAGGCACGACCCTCAGATTTACATTCAGTGAGCTCTGCCTTATCAATTTAACCAGGCCTCTGTAGAACAATAAGCAAAATAACAATGTATTCTATGTGGAAACATAGAATACATTGTTAAAGTTAAATATGTCATTATTAATTAATATTACTGGGGATTTAAGTGTCCTACACGTCATCTGACTTTTCCAAACTATTTTTTCCAAACTATTCCAAACTATTTTTTAACAATTTTATGTCATCTATTATATTTCTGTATTGATGTAAGTCATTAATATCCATTCTAATTTTCTTGATTTCACTGGTTTTAACAGTTTCGTGAATAAAAACATACTGATACAGTAACAATAACATTAAACTTATCACAGATATCTGTTAAATCCTTTCTTGGGAAAAGGCTGTCAATCTTCTGTATTTTTCTCTCATTTTTTTTGTCCTGGTGTGGGTCAAGGGTTGGTTGGTTGAGGGTGTGAAGACGTGCATGAAAGACGAGCAGGAGGCTGCCCGCGGTGAAGCAAACACGGGACTGAAAGATGACGGGTTTGACAGGTTTACAAGTGTCTGCTGCCTGTAATGAGCACATTAAGCTGTAAATATTGATTTGTGGACACAGACGGTAAAAACAGGTGGACACCATCAAAACTGAAACATTATTAAGAACATTGAACCTATTATTAAAAACACAGAACCCATTTTCCACCAATGTGAGCTAAGTGAGAATGGCTCATTTTTGGCTCTTATTTATGTAGTTATGTTGATTTTATTCATACTCAGCAGTTTTTAAGCTGAAATATACAATTGTTTCCACTAGAGTGAATTGTGACTTAATGACCGGTGGGTCAGGTTAGGTGTGGGTCCTATGGAGACACCAGCTGAGAAGGGCAGAGGCCATTTGTTCACTGAACATGCCAAAAATGTGCTGTGTCATTGTGTATTACTGTCTGGTCCATTACACATTCCTCGGCTTTTGTTTGTTTTCAACACATTTCTCAGCGTAACCTCAGGACAAGCATCTGGCTACATACCGTACTGCCATGTGTAAAGACCTGTAACATCCTGTTTCTCCACGTGTTGTGTGTTTTTGAGGAGGGTTTTTCTTTTCAAGGTTATTGTCATGAGGAAATAGCTGACTGTCCCTAGTGTAGGGAACAGGTTTAAATTTGTGTAACCTCAAACCTTTAAGGATTAAGAATTGATGACTGTGTGAGTCATGTCTAGTCTTTCTTTAAAACCGTCTTTTCTTCACACTGTCTGCACTCTGTCTCTTCTTTTGTCTTTCTCCTCAATTTAGTCGTTTATAATCCCTTTTATTTGACCATGCATCTTTTATTCCATCTGTAAGTGTCTCTTAAACTCACTCCTTGCAGTCACACTGTGGCAGTTTACAGTACGAGTGCATGCACATACAAGGAGGAGGAGTGGGGGTGTTATCGGCCATGTCATCCATCACCGGGGCAGGGTTGCCCTCCCACCACACAAATCTGAACAAACTGCTTCCGCTGGCACGGGCGCACACACATACACACACGTGTGAATTTTTGGCAGGATGTTTTGGTGGCACCGAGCAGAGCTTCCTCTCTCCTACAACACCACTGTGTTTTATAGTCAATTACCCTCAGGGTGTTGCGCACATTTCCGCTCCTGTGTTTCTGTGCTCCCCGACCACCGCCACCCCCCGGTTCTGCTCTGTGTTACCCCTGACAGGAAGGAGGTGCCACTGGGCTTTCTATCTGACAGTGCAGGTAAATCTGTGTCCTGCCGTCACAGCTTCCATTGAAGGCTGCGTCAGCACCAGAATACTAAACTAATTACTGCTTTAGTCTTAACGGAGTCTGATTCCAGCAAGTGTAGATTTATCAGGGGCTTTAACGTCGGGAACGCCTCCTGCTGCTCCAGGACCGGCTCACTGAACTGAATTATCATGACTTATTCAAAATGTACATCTTCACTTACAAAATATGTGATTTTTATTTTAAAGCTGCCATTCTTGAAATCGTTATATGCATGAGAACATTGTCAACTTGACCTGAAGTGCTCCGTTGTGGCTGTGACCTCAGCCGACCCTTTCTGCTCAGGTCACAGCCTGAAGTTTCTGCCCCTTATCAGAATGTAACATACAGTTCAACGCCCAGCTTACAGCTCATTACAAATGATAACACTGAATTTTTTTTTTTAACCTCAGCCAAGTAGAATGTTAGTATCCAAGCATTTTCGCAGTCCAGGGTTCATAGTTTTAAACAAGTCATACCTGTTTTTTTGCGTGTGACTTCCTGATGAAAGTTTATTAAATTAAACAGGTGATTCAGGACATTCCAGGTCAAAGAGTAAAGCAAAAATCACTTGCCTAATTTTTTATTTATTTTTTGATTAGCTGAATAATGTCGTCTGCAGTATTTGGAGAAGGTCAGAGCCCTCGGTTCCCTGTTTCCAGTTTGTGGGTGAATCTGTTTCATCTTGGATTTCAAGTTAGATATTGAATGACTTGACAATCGACTAGACTCGGGGGTGATTCGGATCAGTATCGTTGCCAGGATCCACGTCAAACATTATGGTGTGGTTGAACCTATAATGATGTTGAATGACTGGAATCATGTGTGAGTTTTAGAGGGAGAAAGGTTTTTTTTTCTGTGCAGATCTCCGGCAGCGTGATTAGATGCATTCTGAACCAAGGAGGTTATGTTCTCATCTGCATTATTTGTTTAACTACAAACTCAAAAAGTTATCATGAAATATTCAGGATAGGTCAGAAATGGCACATGGAAGAAGTGACTAGATTTGGGGGTTGTTGCCAGAATCCAGGTCAAAATGTATGATGAGGTGAACATGTTATGATACTGAAAGACTTGAACATTTATTAAAATGTCAGAGTCGTAGAGGGAGAAACTGATTCGCAAACATATAAAATAAGTTGACTACACACTTCTGTTTGTAACATGTCACATGAAAAAGTTTGGAATGCACCAAATCTTTAAATGCGTTAAATTAAAAAAAGAACTTACAGTATATTATCCGCTGTGTAAAACTTGGACTGAAAGCTGGCTTCTCCAAAAACATCAGTCTGTAACTACACTCAATCATCCTGAGCGTGTTACAGGCTTTTCAGACTCTGCCACCTCATGAAATATGGCAAAGTCTTCTTCATCTTTCAGCTGCTCCCTTTTCAGAGGCCACCACTCCAAATCATTTGCTTCCATCTGACCTGATTGTATGAGAAGGTTTGCATGTTTATTTTGGCCGAGGTTTTATTTTGGATGCCCTCTCTCTTTGTTGGGAGCAGCACTTGAACTGCGCTGGATCGTGACTCCTACTGGCTGGCTTGGCTCTGTAAGTACAGTCTCGACGCGCATATGTAACAGTACCGGTCCAGTTATGTGCAACGTGCAGCGGCTTGTTGAGGTTCAGCCGCATGCAGACATTTAAGAAAAGAATGAGGTCAAACACAGGCTACGGTTATCTCCCGTTCTTCAGTGGAGGAAAGGCGCCACATACCCTCTGAATCCCGATAACATTTTGTTCCTTTTTTTATTTTTTTATGACAGATTTTTTTTTCCATCTACAGAGTCAGAGCAGATTGACCACGATGCCTCAGTTAAACGCGAAACAGTTTAATGCAGCATTCAATTTAACAAGTCCAGCATGGTTCCAATCAGTAGATGCTTAGGAGAGCCAACATTAAATTGAAACCACGGTGAAATCTCATTGGAGCATAAGGCCTCTACTTATTGTCAGAACACTGTGTACGGCTTCATACATTTGTTTTTATGCTGTGTCCGAATGCCCTTCGTGTTCTGCCCTGTGAATGTTTGCAAATATTCAATATGCAAATAAAAAATCTGAAACAACAACCGACAGTTCCATGTTTTTTTTTTTTAGCTTCATTTGCGTTTGGTTAACTTTTTTTTTTTTTTTTTACTTTTTTGTAAAATTTTTTTTACTTTTTTTTTTTTAATATCACTTTTGTTAGTCATGTGTTGGACACTGGCATTTTATTGGTTTGTCTCATTTTTCAATTCTGACTTTGCTTATTGACTTTGTATTTTCTTTTCTCCTCAGCTATAATTGTTTGATCATAAATTAATATAATACAGATGGTGTTATGTATCAAGGGTCCGGGAGAAACTACTTGACAAAATGTTTTGTGTTTGCCCTTTTTATAATGCGCACGATCATAAACGAGTGTTGTAAAGGTGTGTTTATGTACCGCTCAGATTTACAGTAAAAAAAAAAGATTCAGTGGTCAAAGATACACCGTCTGTGCTACAACGTAGATTCACTGAGCTTCCTTTTGTATTTGCTGGGCAGCACAGGCTCGTGCCTTATTATGCATGAGAGTATTTATGTCTCTGTTTTTAATGATTATTTTTACTAAGAAAAAAAACACCTTTTATGTTTATGGTGCTCAATTCAAAAGCAGCTGTTTCACACCTGCAAATTTAGCTCAAACCACAATGAAGCGTGTGAAAGTTCAGACCAAACCGGACAGGTATCAAAGAGCCCGGTCGTTGTAGACTGTTTAAAGCATGACCGTTCAATCATAATAATCTGAACCAACATTATTTTGCGTCACTGTAAAAATGTTCTCCTGCATATAAAAACAGCCGGATGAAACAAAAAACCTGTCACATCAGATTCCATCATTTGAGATTCTACCGACAACATTCTATCCACTTAAATTCGACTGTCACCCACCACTATCAGCAACTTTGTTTTGTGCTTCAGTAACATGATTTGTATATTTCAGTTTTTATTTATGTCAGAGCTGCAATTTCTGTTCACAAAGTGTAAAAAACTGGCACACACCGGTGGAACCCCTCCCCTAGAGAGGCAATCGCGTTGACATGGCCTGCAGCCAGCCACGGTACACCTTTAGACTACACGCAGACAGGCACAAAGCAAACACACACGTTTTTTGTTCTGTTGTAAAGGTGGCTCTTCTTCAGTAGAACTGTACATGTGTAGCTATTATTACACAGGCAGATGGTCAGGCTTAAAGTAAAGAAAATGGCATCAAATTCACAGAAACAGCATAAAGCATTGGTAAAATGCAGACCTCTGCCAAGGCAGCTCAGATCTCCGCTACTACACACATACTGCACCAACAATGTGATGTTTTCATGTAAATTCTTGACTTGTTGGAAGTACACTGTGTGATGACGCTTTCAGAATCTAGTGGAAATGGAGTGATCCGGATCAGCATCTAAATTGTTTAAAAAATTTGTTATCATTGTGAGACAATTTTCACATCTGGAACATCGCTAGGGTCCAGATCGAAGTTTGTGGTTTGGTAAAACCTGTAAGGTCTTAAGATTCTCAGTCGTCCAGGTCATAGTATCCAAGGTGTGTGGTTTTTCTTCTGTCGACTGAACTGGAAGTTTGGTTTGAAACTGTTTCGCTACCTGTCCAGAAAGCGTCTTCAGTTCTGGAACTGGACTTGAAGAAGCTTCCTGGACAGGTAGCGAAACGTCTTCAAACCAAATTTCCAGTTCAGTCGACAGAAGAAAAACCACACACCTTGGGTAAAACCTGTAATAATGATTGTATTTTTTGCAATATTTTCTTGGCATTATTTATGGTGTAACAATGGGAAATAATCCTATCATGCAATGCTGAAAAATCCTTCCTTGTGTCATTTCTGACCAAGCTGAAAATGTGACTAAATCCGTACAGAACTTTTTGAATTATGCTGCTGACAAACGAACAAATGATTCCACATTACATTAACTCATCAGTGAAGGATAATTATTTTTATGTCTAATAATCTGAGTGGCTGCGACACACTCCTCCTCCTCCCGTGTCGGAGGTTGAACAAACTGATGTGTCACAAACAAGTTGAGACTAAATGCTCGTCCTGCTGCGCTGGAATGAATGACAGAAGCTACTATTTCTGTTTTCCCCCAAAACCAAGTGATAATGAGGCTCAGACTTCCCCGGCTGGGGTGTCCGACGGGGTGTAACGCTGCCGAAAACCTAAATCTACACGACTGAAGACATAAAAAGTAATCGCTTCTGTTCAGGGGCAGATCTCCTGAATTAAGTGCTCAGGCTGCATGACTGTGCTGCCATGGGCTGCTCAGTGCTCCTATTCTTGGAAGAACACAACCAGCCCACAACTGGACCTGTCTGGTTTGCACACACACACACACACACCTAGGTCACTTGTGACGTCCATGCAGTACATTCTGCACAGGAGGAAGGAGGGGGAAGCATAACTGGGCTGACTTGCATTCATAAACGTTGCACAAAGAAAAGTTCAAGCCCCTCACTAAGACTCAGGAGCAGGTTCCACATTTAATCCAGTGTTTCACTCAAAACACAGTCCACAAAGAGCTGGGAAATATTTCAGGTTGTTCTAAAATGACATCATACTCAACCCCACTTTTGCTCATGTGCATCGCTCCCGATTTTATTCTGACCGGGGGGTATTTCTCCCCCTAAATCAGGGGTCGGGAACCTGTGGCTTTTTCTTAGTGACATTTCTTAACACGTTGACTAATGAATCATTTTAATCCACTCATTTTCTACCGCACCTGTTCAGGGCTGCGGGTGGCGGGAGCCAATCCCAGCTGTCCTTCAGGCTACACGGGCAGGTCCGACACGAGTCGTCGTGAGATCAAGAAGTAAATTTCCCTCCTTTCAATCAAATCGTCCAGTACCTAATATATTCAGAGCAAACGCTTTTGACGACGACGATGGCGGAAAGAAAAAAAGATGAGAATCGTACATTTCAGCACGAATGGACAGAGGAATTCGCAGGTTTGGCATTATGTCTAATGTGAAATGATAAAGCTTGCATAAAGCGACACTTTGACGCACATTTGCATCAAAATATCCACGTGAGCAGTCATTCTCACATCTGAAAAACATCACGATCACGTTTAACGGATGAAAACCTCAACGCCTGCGTGAAGCTTCACCTCACCGCGTATCAACCAGACGATAAGGCCGTTAGCAAAAGCATCCAACGCCGCAAGTCGAATTAACGGGAAGAAGTATTTTACTTATTTCTGGTTTGCTTCAGAGACATATTTTACTCTTAAATTGTAGGTTTTACTCAAAAATTCACACATTTAGTTGTATATTATGTTAAAAATATTACATGGCTCTTACAGAAATACATTTAAAAATATGTGGTTTTCATAGTTCTGTCAGGCAAAACGGTTCCCGACCCCTGACCTACGTGTAAGTGAAAAGTGCATTTGTATGCTTCAAAAAACGTCATTTAAAGTAAATTTAAATGACGTACAACGTTTGGGTCCTGGAAGCAATTGTAACTTCATTTTTAGCTTCTCAATTATTTTGCTCATTTTTGTTCTTGTTCTTCATTTTGGCTCATTTAATTATTTTATCCACCTCTTTAATAATATTAATTTTCTTGACTCCGTTGCTAATTACTGTTTATTTTGTTTACTATTGCTGTCAATTGTTGCTTAGTTGGTTACTTATTTTATTTGTTTTTACTCATGTTCTGAATTTGTTCTGATTTGCTTTTGCCTTGAAGGGGACGTCAATAAGCTGTTTCTTCTGCCTACTCCTTTTCGGTCAAAATTTTCTATAATATATATTTATTGTAATTATTTGTGTGTCTGTATAAAAGCTGTGATTGAAATAAACTAAACTAAAACTTCAGGATTTGTCCATTTATTGGTTCCCTTCATAACCCAATTTGTGTTCAGGATATTTTATTTTTGTGGGTATTTTTTTTCTTCCATTTTGTGACTATTTTGATAGTTTTGGTCATTCTGTGAATAGTTTTTGTTCCTTTTTTGTTCATTTATTTTGTTGGCTACTTTCTCCACTTTTGCAGCTTACTTTATTTCTTTGCAATTTTTTTTAGATAATTTCTGTTAATTTTGCACTGCATTTTTGTCTTTTTGTTGCTCACGTTGATGTTGATTTTGTTCATTTTTGCTCATTTTCTCAACGATTTGTCGACCTTTTTGCTCTCTTCATGAGCCTCGGTACTAACGGTACAAGTTGAGGCAATAACTTTTCACCAGAATACACAGATAAAGTGCCCCCCCGCCCATTGTTTGAAGGAAACCCACGGTCCTGCTTGAGTGCATTTATAGAAGTGTATCAAGTGAGTGCTGATGACGAGTATTTATAGTGCAGATCCAGCCGCACCGAACCATTTCTCACTTTACTAGTACTGGACACAGCATCAGCTTTCGAAGACAGACATGTTCAACCACACCTCCAGGAATCTTTGCAGTCAAAGTTGGACCGTGACACATTTTTCTTTTGCAGCTGCTTCTGTACATCTGGTCTGGCTTCGGTCCTGACTTGGTCTCAGTTTGGGTGGTTTTGATAAGAACACTACCGGCAGGATTATATACCACTAGCTACAATCAGCTTAATGATGGTGTTAGTTAATATCATCAAAAAATGGGCTCCCTGCACAAAACCCCAACCCAAAATTAGTGCATAAATATAATAAATCAGCTCCTTCCTAATGATGACCATTTAATCAGTGATTCTAGGTAAACGCAGTGACTTTTTACATTTAGGCTTTTGCTACGGCATTACATGTAACCACCTGGTTATAAGATGGTTTTCGAATGTATCTAAAGTTTTAATGACTGGTCATAAATCCCGACTGCTGCTATCTCCGTGTCTGAAACGTGATGGTGCGGACCGGATTGGAAAGAGCCAGCATCAAGCAGCAAATGTCCAACGGGATCCCCATAAATGATGTGCGAGGCACCCCACCCATTTCCTGTTTCCATGGCACTCGGTGACATGAGCACCATGGCAACCTCTGTGAAACAATACACAATGGCGTAGACACACCCTTTCATTAGTGGCGTCCACAAAGGCTGGCACCATTATCTAGTCTGACACTGATAGGGACACACCAACACTAACTCTGACAGCGCGACGCATAAACAGAGTCACGCGCCAACGGGCCCGCCGCCTAAGACCAGCCAGCAGTTGTAGCAATCTGTCGCCAAAAATAGTTTAGGTCCATCAGTGTGATCTGCAACTACTAACTCCCGCCTGCCGTATGCACATGCTCAGGCACAGACTCATACCTCTCTGGGCTATTCCCTCCAGCTCTCCATCCAGTTCAGACGAGAACAGACTGGCTTGTTGACCAGACACATGCAGACTCTGCTTTGCCACCAGCTATTTAAATACTTAGCTGTACTCCACATTGCAAGACTGATGTTGATCAGATTAGGGGCTGGAAATAGAGCACAGCATTACACATGAAATTATCAAATGACAATGACGGGCTTCAGCTCACTGCAAACTATCAGAGTATCATAATATCCTCTGGCTACGCAGTTAAAGTAGCAGCATAATGTACAGTATGAATTTGACTGATCGGTCCCTTTCCAGCTTTGTGTCCTTTGCGTTGAAGTTTTATCGCTTCCTCACCAGGGTTAGGGTTAGAGCCTCTGCATTGTTGACTTACGTGACCCTGATGTCCACGCTCGGGTTCAGCTGATGCGGCTTTGCAGGGTCAATCAATACAGAACTAACTCTATCTTTCAGCTATCAGACACTGCATTTCAGTAACATTTCACGAGGAATTATTGGCAGGTGCCGCATTAAAGTGAAGGGAAAAGATAAATATTTCACACTTCAGTGTTGATTTCTTGTGGTGAGTTGCTCAACAGACAGAGCTGCAGGCGATGCATTGCTCAGAGTGTTGACTACAGAGGCAGGTGTCATATCAGAGTCAGAGCACCGTTTTATTTTTTAAATGAATTCTTAAGATTAAACAAAAACTATGACACTGGTGATGGTGGCGGGGTTGAGGGGTTACTGAATATGCCTTAGCCTTAAACTGTGTTACGGTTTAAATCTGTTTTTCACGCTTATAGTGACAAATCCTCACAGTCATTTAATCCTGTTCAAGTTACCTTTTAGCAAGTTCAGCAATAACTTCATCAAACTGTATCCAGAGTGTTACATTTATAAGCTCAGTCAAAGGCTGAGTGGTGTCACAATCAATCTCAGTCTGTCATAAGAGCATCCACTGACTTGTCATTCATATTAAAAGGCCAGAGAAAGTGTAATTTAATAATAAATTTTTCTAAAAGTGTTGCACTGTGAGAATTAAGCATGAAGGTTGCCAGGTTGTCCTTAATTTCAATCCATATACAGTGAGTCTTCTTTCTATCGTGGTAAATATTGGTATAAAGTGGTGCCAAAATGCAGTTTCAACTTAAAAAAAAACAAAAAAAAAACATCAGAAGCAACTTAAGTGAAACTAAATCCAGTGCTTTGGTTAAGACTGAAAACATGACGATCATATACACTGCCTGGCCAAAAAAAAGGTCACACTCTAATAGTTCATTGGACACATTTAGCTTTGATGACATCGCGCATTCACTGTCATTGTTTCAGTACGTTTCTGCAATGTCACAAGATTTATTTCCATCCAGTGTTGCATTAATTTTTCTCCAAGATCTTGCACTGATGATGGTAGAGTCTGACGCTGTGCAAAGCCTTCTGCAGCACATCCCAAAGATTCTCAATG
>JAQQAE010018974.1:0-11050 GCA_029823295.1 Pseudamia nigra | reverse complement strand
TGATAGATAGGACTTAAACCACCCTAGCGCAGTACCACAAATGCCCACTAGGTGCTGCAGCCGAGACAATAAAATGTTCGATTGGAAATAAAAACATGCGTTCATGAGATTTGTAAGTCGTTGCATTGTTTTTATTTACATTTTACTGCCCTCGCTCCGTCCTCCTGAACCACAAGCCCCATCAGAACCACCACAGGCGTCTTGCAGGACATCTATATGATGGTATCCATGGCAATGACAGAAATAAAGTGTGGTCAGCAGTAAATTCAGTTTGATTAAAACAAAAGACACTGAAACAGCCAGTCTCGAAATGGATGAAAATGTGACATTTACTCATACAGTATGATACCATGAATCATCTGGGTGATATTGTGAGCTGAAACTTAAAATACTGGGGGCAAAGTAGTTAAAATATGTACAGCATGTCCCCTTTAAACTTAAAATCATTTAAAACATTTGCATCTCAAAAATTAGAATTTGACATTTAACTGCAAGTCATGAGCTTATTTGTCATTTTTCCAAGTTGACATGTCATAAAAAAGCCAGTCACTACACAGGACATTTATATGGTTAGATGAGTAGATTCTAGTGCGTTAGTTCCTATTAATCTCTACTGAATTGTTACTTTTCTGTTATGTTAAAATGGTCGGAATATCTCTGTCAGGCAACAATTGTAAGTCTTCTAAGTTCCATGGCTCCACAGCTCAGTGGTTCAGGTTCCTGTGCCCGGGGTGGTAGCTCCCTGGTGCTATTAGTGAGCAGGATCAGTTCTGGGTGGGAGGAAAAGGAAGAAAACCGGGAGACACCTGGTCTTTTCTCTTTGGGCACTCAGACATGTCCCGGCTGTGCCTCTTGACTAAATCAGGATGCAGGATATTGGCCTTCCATTGAAGCTCCTCATCTCATGTAGCACCAACACGGTATCTGGTCGCAGTAGATGGTCCCGCTTCCACTCGGTGGGATTAACTTTTAGCTCCCATGTGACTCATTTATTCAGTGACAAACATGGGAGTCTTTTCGTTTGGGATTTCCATATTAAGGCCGGCTGAAAACAGTTGGAAAGTTGAGGAAGAAAAGTGAGTGGAGAAAAAGAGGAGGTAGATTGAGTGTTTAGCCAGCAGTCGGTTAGTCAGACACCATAAAAGCCCCTGTATACTGTAAGTCAAAATCAAAGGAGCCTTTCTCTTTTCTTTCCCTGCTCCATCTCTCAGTATCTGTCTCACTGTGCTGTTAGACGTGTGTTTCATCGTGGGGTGAGCGATTGAGTGGTTTTAAAGCATGCCAGTGCTTTGTTTTATGTACAGAAAAGTAAGAGCACCAGCGGCTCCTTTGAAGGGCTTTGAGATTTACTGTTGTTTTTTCAGAAGAGGCGTTTTTTAAATTGCACCTCATTGTGATTGGATGTGCTCCTTTGCTGCTTTTGGACAAGGTTTTCATTTTATGTCTGGAAACAAGTGTGGCCCTCTATCTTCATCAAGTAAAAGTAGAATAAGTGGAGGACAACAAGATGAACCTGTTTTCAGAAGTCACAGATCAGCTTGTGCTTTTGTATTCTTAAATGTTTTATGACTTGTTTTGTTTTTTGCCATAAAACATATTTTGGAAGACGGATATAGTCTAATTTGTGCTGTGATAAAATCTTATACTGTATGTTTCTGTAAACATTTTGAACCAAAAAACATTTCTAGATGCACATGTGCAGAGTATTTTATTCACTCATAGTGCTTTTCAGATTAATTTAAAATAATACCTAACCCATTATCATAATGTAATATGTTACCAGATATCACAATAAATGCATCATAAAAAAAGTGCATAAATACCTCATACCCACTTTTTATTTTGAAGTTTCAAATCAATCCCTTAGTATTTGTCACTTATCAAGGCTTTTATATTGTGCCAATAACAATACTGTGATTGCTGAGTTGTTAAAAAATCACATAACAAAAGAACAGTTCATCAGAAGTTTCAATGCTGACAGATATTACATAGATGTGATCCAATTTCTGCTTTAATAAAATCTTGTTACTTTATGTTTCTGTAAATATTTTGAACCAAACATGTTTTTTAATGTCAACAGTGGTAGATATATGTGTACCAGTGTTATAGCATTTTATCCACTCATAGTGCTTATCAGATTAATTCACACGAAATATGGAACTAGCTATCATAAAATGTAGTACATTACTCGATGTTGCAATAATAATATCATTTTGTAATATCTGAAGATTATGTGATTGCTGACAGCAACAAAAAAGAAGTACAAAATAAAGAAGTGCATCATTTTTTTAAAAATGGCATCAATACCTCATACACATTTTTCTTTTGAAATTTCAGATGGTTTATCAAGTCAATCCCTTAATATTTGTCACTTACCGAGGCTTTTATTTTGCAATTCCCTATTTCTGACAAAGCTAACAACAATACTGACCACAACAATTCATCAAATCTTATGGTAACGTTTCAACACAACACTGACATAACTTTAAGCTTAAGGAAAATATCCCAGCTCTAGATTCAACACAGGAAAAGTCTGCAAAGGCATGATTTAAAACTGACTCTAAATCTAAACACTTAGATGAATTGGGATATAAAGTCCTGGATTTGTGTATGGAACATCACCCCTACTCTGGTTTTTAAAAAATGGCTAAGCAGATCTTTCATAGACAACTTTCGTTGAGATTAGACTTTGTGATTTGTGAAAATGTACAGTGGAAACATCTTTAATGGTTGCTGTGTGTTCTCATACCCTACATCATCTCAACACCAGATACATGAGACTGAAATACTCAGCCTTCTACCAAGACCAGTGTGTTTCTACTCTGGTATCAAGATAAGGCGCTATACCAGAGTCCCTAAGAAAAAAAGCGATACCTTTCAGTGGAGCACCGTGCTGAGTCTCCTGATGACCCTGAGCGTTTCGGCTTCCCTCAAGTCCTACTTTCTTTCACACACGTGCAGAAACAGGTGCACCTTCAAAGTGTGTAGGTAAGCAGGGGCATGAGTTCAGCAGCTGAAAAGAAACATTAAAATTGTAGATCAAATAAATTGTTGAAATCTTCATAATTGTGGGAAGTGTCAATTAATCTGATCTCACACTGACCTTTGAGTTCATTTGTGGGATTAAATGAGTAAAATATGGAGTATAAACTGACTGGATGCAGGTGAGGCTGTTCATGCATTCATTACTAAAGCTTCCTTTACGATCTCAGGATTAAGTCTTTATGAGGCATTAAAATGATTATCTCTAAGATGTTCATTAGTGGTGTTTAATAGTTTATTAATCAATGTTCTTTTCAGCTATCATTGAACAAAGTATTAATGGACTGTATGTGAAAAATACAAGTGGGGTGATAAGACCCAAACCCGTAGAATGAGGCAATCGTTTTGCTTTGAACCTGCATCGCAAGGGATTACTCCTTAGGTTTGCACAGCACAGCAGACAGGAAGCTGTTAAAGACAAGGACCAACACTGCATCCTGACCTTTGACCCCTACATCCTGACCTTTTTTGCAATCTGACATGAGCCCTTGTCTACATGAAAGCTGTCCTGTCAACTCTCCAGGGCTAATTTAGAGTTCCGGTGCCCCTGACCACTGTGAAGACAGACAGTCCACATATTGGCCTCTGAACTTTAGGCAGAGTCGTTTGACCCAATATAGAAAATGAAAATATGTCACTCTTGTTTTCATTTGCTCCCTATGGGTTGAGGATTACTTTTGAGCTGGACTGATACTTAAAGCTCTCATACTTTTCAATATGTGCACAATGTTAGCATCAAAATCAAATGCCCATTTTTGAGCTTTGTCCCCAAAACCTTCAGAGTGACTTCCATGAATATTAGCCGGGTACTGAGGGCTTTACATGTCTAATGAAGTCCTTTAACCAGTCTAACAAAGGGCAACCCCACACTGTGCCACCTGCCACCAACTAAAGAGATTTCGGTCATTACTTTTTAAATATCATCAAACATTGGCCCTTTCATCATCCTGAGTGCGTGACCTTCGAGTTCACAATTTTGCAAAGCATGACTGGCAGATCTTGTGAGGGTCACTGCTGAAGTATTTTTATACCACTGCTTTTAATGGTACCTAAAAATAGAGATGCTCTGCTGACCTCCAGCCTCGTTACGTCTGTAACTCAATTGATTCATGATGACTCAATCACCCACCACACACACACACACACACACACACTAGTTTAGTTTTTGACGTCACCAGAACTGAACTCCTACTTTATTTTTAAATACTCTCAAAATTAATTGAATGGTCTTCTTTCATTTCAGTGTTATGTAAGGGGATTACTCTGTTGTTATTGCTTATGCTCTGACCATGTAGGCCACCACACGGAGGAAGGAGGAGGAGATGGACAGAAGAGGGGGTTTGGGGTGGAAGAGGAGGAGAGGGTAATGTAGTTGAGGTAGTAGTACAGAGTTCCAGAAATAACTCAGCTCCAGGCCTAATTGTACATCTCTCTTGCTCCTTATTTCCCTCTTCAGCTGCATGCCAAGGTCTTTGACCTTATCATCCACCTCACTGGTTCCGGAAGAATCCTTTCCGCCCCCTGTGGCTACCAAAGCCCCAGTCAATACACAGAGCACAGCAGCAGACCATCTCTAGCCTCAGACTAACAGCCAAGCGCCACAACCAGTTACAAGTGATCCCAGCAGAGTACCCAAGTGGCTCAAACTGCCAGGTATGTTCTAATCATCGCAGGCGTGGGCCCCGTGGCTCCTGAACAAAGCTTAGCCTAAGGACCCTACGCCCCTCAGAGAGGCCCGGGGCCTCAGGAATCCTGCATGTCACCCCAAAATATACAGTCAACATAGATGCTGCTTCACTCTGTTTGCATTCTCGCCACACATGCAAGCTTTCCAGAAGCACATGTGCACCAAACGTCGGCGACTGTGTTTTGTTTGTGTTTTTTCTGACAGTGCTCTAAATGTTTGCAACTTTTCATGTGTATGACTTGCGTGTGGAGCATCTAAGAGGAATGCTCTCACTCTGTGTCCCCTGCAGCATTCCTCCATGGTTAGACAGCTCTGTGCCCATGAGGGGGCCACAAGGGCCTCTTGTCTCCTGAGCTCTAATGCATCACAGCCCCAGATCAAGCACAACATGCATGCAAGCACATACATGCACACAAACATCCTAGAACAGATGCACGCCATCACATATGAATTAGCGTCACTGTGCTTCTCTGCCTTTTTATTCATTTGCAAAAAAAGAAAGAAAAAAGATGCACTGAAGCAAGTTTTGTCTTTAAAGTTTATTTTATGAACATTTTAGTCTCAATCATCCAAAAACATAAAAACCAAGGTCAGAGACAGTGTAACTCACAAATATGATGGATATAGTCCTCTCAACACTTTTATGAATATATTAACAGTGAAAACGAGTGTTTTATGCACCATTGAAGCCCATAAAATTTGATGATGTGCTGACAGATGTGACTTTCATGTTTGTACGTCCTTACATTCATCTCGGCAAAGCCTGCATTAGGAGAAGCTGTTGGTGTATTATGATCACTTGTCAGAGATGGGACCTCAGTTTGGGCTGGAAAAAAAGGAGCTTTGAGATGACAGAAGGTTGGAGAGATGTCAGATGTGTCATTGTAAAAAAAAAAAAAAAAAAAAAAAAACCTCAAGTCAATGAGCTGGGAATTAAGGAGTGAAATCTGACATAATCCTAACAAACCCTGAGTGAGACTCAAGACTGATGCTGACATCTCCACCCCAGATAAACATCAGTCTAAAAATAAGATTCCTGTTACTGCACAACCTTATCAGACCTTTATGTGTTTCCCTGTTTTCAGTTGTGGAAAAAAGATAACCTACATGCTCAAATCCTGCAAACACTGAATTATCTGTTACAGTCCATCAGTTTTTAAATCAAATGAAAACAGCCTAAAAAGGTCAGAAATTTTACTGTGACAAAGAAATTGCTGTTAGCTGTAAATCCGTATTCAAACAGATACAACTGGTCCCTCTATAAACCTGCTTTCTAGCGATGGCCTCAACCAGGCAGATATCTTCAAGCAATGATGAGGGCCTTATCCCATGTGCAGCGCTGTCCAAGACCAGCCAGAACGCTGGAGACAGATCAGTCTCTGTCTCCTGGGAAAAGTTTCTCACTCCGGAGCTTCTCCAAAGCGTCTGGACTGGCTGTCGACACTCCCTGCCTTTAATGTATGATCAAGAAAAGCTTTAACTCATTACTCTCTCCAATGCCCCTCCCCATTCTTGTCCTAACTGCTTTCGTATGTTTAATAATACTGCCTTCAGAAGTAATTTGTTCCACTAAGATGCATAAGGAGAAGTTGGAAAAGATCCATTTTGTTCGAGTAAACCTCCAAAAAAAGATGATATTTTCAGTGGGTATCTACTATGCAAAAAATATACTAATTCATTGTAAATGTATGACAAATCTTCCATTTATCATGGTAACTGTTATTGATGTACATTATTATTGCTTTGGTTTTGTTTATGATGTCAAGAAAGTATTACATATTGCATTTCATCTGAGCAAAAGTTCATGTCAAGGCTGTGCTGCTGCTCTGTATTGTACTGTACTTCTCACATGGGCCAATATTAATGGAAATATAATAATATAATTTTTAACCCAACAAATCTGACTTCACAGAAAGCCTGTTTCTCCAAGCACACCTTTTCCAAAAGGTCTAGTGAGGAAAAGTGACTCCTGAGATACACAAATCTAGCATGAGCCATAGTAAAAATGTGCCAGGTCAAATTCCAGGCGGTATCCTAACCGAGCCTGGACTCTTGACTTTACCCCAAGTTGCTTCCAGCTGTATGTAAACAGCATTTGTAAGCACAGTGAGTCACCCAACCGACACACAAATAAATAGTGTGAGGTGTTGTACAGCTATGCTGACTCACAGTGAAGACACGTTGGTCAAATATACCACTGGTGGAAAACCATCACAGGCACTTGGGTTAGAAAACCCCACATTACCCACTCCCTCACAGTCGCAATTTCCCCCTCTGCTGTGATGAAAGGAGAGAAAGCACCTCCTCTACTTGCCTCCTTTGTTTATTTACCTTCAGAATTACACCCTGCTCTTCTCGGACCATGTTCCAATGTGTTTTGTTATGTTTCCTTTCAAACAGAATATCTATGCGTGTGGTCTCTGGACATGTTTGGCTAACACATGCACACATTCGTGCACGCACACTCCCATTCAACTTTCCCCCTGTACCAGAGCTCCCCTTTGCCCTTCCCCCCACCTCTAACTAAACATCGCAGGACAGCAAAAGGGAACTTCAAAGTGGCCGGAGGGGGTACTCCTTTTTTCCTGGCACTTGTCATCATCTAAGGGACTGGCTGCTCCCCTTATTACTCTAATTGCTTCCAACTGGTCCAGGAGGCTTTGATGACGGGCGCCATGGAGCATGCTGGAAGCACCTGTTGTTGCACTGAGGGGCACAGGTGGGTCTTATCGGTGGTGGCATGGAAGTGTGTGGACAGTACTGTTACCCTGTATTTAGAAATCACACAGCTTGAACAAATACAGAGTGAAACCTTAAGTTAATTTCATATTTATATATGAAATTATGATTATACAGAAAATACAAACATCAGAAAAATTTCAACAAAGAGTAGTAGAAGTGAAGAAAGGACAACATGCAGCCCTGTGGCTCCATCTTCTGGCCACTTTGTGCTAGAAGTCCAGCAACTGCAATGGAAAAGAAATCAAACGTACAGATATTACTACAAAAATAAGTGTTTGAGCACAGTCTACTATAATATGTAGGGTAAAGTCAATATCTGCCAAAAATGTTGAATAACAAAGCAAATAATGACAAAATAAGAAGCTAAGCCTGAAACAATTTGGGCAAGAATAAAACTCATTTATAGAATTTGTACATATCAACTACATATATTATCTTATCATCTACATGTTATGATATAACAGTATAACGTATATAACTTACAGTAGTATGGAGCAGAAAAAACTATGCATGCATTCAAACTAGGGCTGAATAATAAATCAGATCCAATTGAAATTGTATTATGCTTGACCCTATGCTGTCAGACATCCACGAGCTGCTTGTTTTTGATAAAAGTAAACTGTGTCAAACCTAAACAGAGCTACCAGGCCTTCAAAACACAGATGTGAAACACACTTATTTTGGTACGAACCACCCTGAAAATCACATTTTTACAGTGTTTCCAGAGAAAATTACATGAAAAAGTGACTCCTACTCATATTCTGACTACACTACCAAATTCAAACGAGTTGTTCTTTTTTTTACACATCTCTTCTGGCTCTATTTGAAGCACAATTGTTTTTCTCCAGAAAACCTCAGGTACACACCAGCTGAGGCAGAATTTTTTCAAAGTGCTCAATATCCACTTGATCGCAGTCCTCAGCTTCTGCTTGTTTCTGTGATCTTACAGCAGCCTCTGCAAGTCCGATCACACAAGAGTTCAATCATCAACTGATCAAGAATCGTGGAAACGTGTACAAATGCCAGCAGCAGGATGTCTCACCTTGGACAAATATTTTCAGCATCTCAGCCATGAGAAGCACTGCATCCCCACTCACTGTAAGACAGCATGGGTTTTTGAAATCATAGTATAAAACAAAATATGCTCAGAGTCAGTTATGCCAAATAAACATTTCTCCAACTCACATCTGGTTTTATTGTCTTTGAAGAAACTTGACAAGAGTTTGCTCACGGTGCCCTGTAAAAAAGACAGTTTATAATGAAGTTAGCGTTACTTCAGTTCCTAAAACTTTCTTATGTTTTTTTTCTTTTAAAAATATTAGCATGTAATACAATCCTAACCATTTAGCAAAGAATGTACACTGTCAACACCAGACTCATGAAACTGGCATCATTGCAACATTATCATAATTTATATTGAGGCAAGACCTTCCTGTTACATGATCAAATGCTGAAAGATTGTCACAAGTGTGCGCATTATGAAAAAATATAACCGAAATTAGGAATATGCTGCTTTTTAAAATTAAAATTAAATTGTGATGGGTTAAGTGGACGTAAACAAGCATGTATTTTGTCTGTTCGCACACTTTATTCAGCTCACATTCGTCTCATTACACCAAACTACAGTCAGAAAAAACGTCATTTAAAGCAGTATCGGTTACCGACTGCACCTCCGATCAATAAACATAGGATTTCGGACATTTAACGAAGTCAGCGCGAGGTACTTTTTCATTCGGCAATATTGGTGTGTTAATAGCAACTTATTAACAAATCATAAAGCCTAGTTAATGAAAAAACACTGACGATCCTCTATTGACGAAGACGACGCCGACGAAGTATTCAGCGAGAAAATGTTTAAACAGTGCATGATTAAATCACAAAGCAAACAATAGGTATCGACAAAATATAAAATAAAAAGTAAACAAACATCAGTGTTGCTTCCCACTTTACTGTTTACCTTCTTAAATCCCTCTTCCGCGTCGCATTCCGCCATGTTTTACAATTCTGGCGCTCTGTAACGCGATTGGCTACTGAAATATGACGTAATGTGTACGTACAGCCTACGAACAAGCTGCAGTAAGGAAACTGAAAATCCTGCTAAATTTCACAGCAAACATACACTTGGACCCTATTTTGTTGCTATTATGCATTGTATTGCAAGGTTAAACATAAATAAGAATAAAAACGAAAACATTTCCAAAACAAAAATAACTTTTGTGGAACGCATCCTTGCAATACAGATATACTATATACTATAAAAAAACTTTTATTTCCAGGCTACATAACTCATACATTCATTCAACCTCACTGAGGCCATTCCTTTATTTGCAATCATGTAGAGAGTGTAAACAAAACAGAATAAATACATACAAATTGTTCCAAACAGTAACACACAACAGAAAACATTTATTTTCCCTGTCATTTTTGTCTTTTTTGCACCTCTTACATTGTTATTGACTTTTTGTACTTGTCCTTCAATGCGTTTTCTCATTATGATTTTCATGTAGTTTTTGTCTATTTGCATATTTCACATTATTTTTATCTTTTTGCCTCTTTTATGCCTGTTTACGTCTTTTAGTGTTTAGTGTTTGAAGTACTTAATAGCTTTTACTGTATCGCGAAGTCAGTCTGAGGAAGGATGTTTTCTTGTGAAGTTCACACACACCATTTGTGTTGCTGGTCTCTGTGTTTATTGACTTCAAAATGTGCCATGAAGAGATTTTTGACATTTCTGAGAAGCTAGTAATGGAGAAGTTAAAGTTTCACATGTTTCTCTGATGTGTAGCTACAGAAATACAACAACAAGACAATTAGATTTTTATTTGCATGTTTTAAAGGCCTTCTTTACCTCAATTTCTGGCTGTTCTGCCAATTATTACAGGCATTTTAAGAAGCCAAGGCATACAGTTTTACATTCATGTCACATAAGCAACAGGAAAGTGGTGAATGTGTGTTTTTATTAAAATTATATAAAAGGATCACTTGATAGAATGTATTGCAATTTATTTGGTGTATCTATTTACCACAACTAACAACCTGAACAAGAAGAAAATGAAATCCTACCATTGCGACATTGTGAATGTTGATCTGTCTGCAATGAGGAAACATTTTTTGTAACTATACTTTTATAAATGTCTTGTACTATACTGATGAAGATTTTTGCTTTAATCACAAATAGACACAGAATAACATCTGTGCTTAAGAGTCAAGTGACTCTTAAGAATGGTATCAACCATTCCCAGCGACAGCAGATTCCCATGAAAATTCACTCATAAGTAATGGATTTTATTTTGCATTTGGAAAAGACTGTGGCATCAATCAATCAATCAATCAAACTTTATTTATATAGCACCAATCATAATCGCAAAATTATCTCTAGGCGCTTTACAATTCAAGGCCGAAATCTTATGACTATACATAGAGTAGACCCAACAGAACCACAGAGAGCAAGCCAAGGGTGTCAGGGGGGAGGAAAAACTTCTTTTAACAGAAGAGAAAAAACTAGAACAAACAAACAACACAAAACACTAGCAGTAAAAACACACAATCATCATAACAACAGGAGGTCACATAATTAAA
>JAQQAE010018973.1:0-11050 GCA_029823295.1 Pseudamia nigra | reverse complement strand
GGGAAGAACAATGTCATTCTGTCTGACATCAGGAAGCCTTCAAGCAGCATTTACCACAGTGGTGAGTCATGTCATCTTTGAGATCTGATTTTAAAGGGAAAACTTGAGTCTTAATGTTTTAGATGCATGAGATAGGAGACAATGCATAAATATTTCATGAGGCTGAAATTCTTGTTCTTTTATCAGATAAAGGGAAGTTACCTTTGTGTGTTTACAACATCTAATTATGAAACCTAAAATGTCACATTTGGTAATAACGGATGTGTATTTGTTGCTCAGACGGTTTCGTAGGTCACTGCTCTGTGCGTCATTGAATTGCCAAATAATGGAATATCTGGTTTTACCAGCAGAACCCTCTGAAAGTCCTATTATTCAAAAGATGTTGATAAATTATTGTAGATCAATGTTTGTGACGTACAGTGGTCATGCTCTGCATGTTTCAGTAATTATCTGTGCAAAGATGTAATAAATGTTGTGTTAACAGATTGTAGTTGTAAACAAAACTAAATATAGATTATTAGTTGTGTCATAGCTGACTTCCACTGACATTTGAGGTAAAAAAAAAAAATCTAAGCAAAGCTGATGAACCATACATTTCTAAATCTGTAACTGCTATTAGTAAGTTTAAAAATCAAATGTTTCAAACTTTCTTACTAATTATTATTATTTTTTTTTTAATAATTTCTATGACTTTTAGGCCCGTTCATCTACTCTGACATCCTGGACTACAAAAATTTGCGTGAAATTGTGGTCAACAACCGCATCACTTGGCTGGTTCACTACAGTGCTCTCCTCAGTGCTGTTGGAGAGGCCAATGTGGCCCTGGCACGCTCTGTCAACATCACGGGTGAGCACACTTAAGTTCATAATTTTATCATAATTTGTCTGTAAAAATTGTATTGCGTTTTCTGAAAGATCCTAATGGTGTCTGTTTTAGGGCTACACAACATTCTGGATATTGCTGCAGAGCATGGTTTACGTCTGTTCGTCCCCAGCACCATTGGTGCCTTTGGCCCCACCTCTCCACGCAACCCCACACCAGATGTGTGTGTGCAGAGGCCCCGCACAATCTATGGTGTCTCAAAAGTCCACGCTGAGTTGATGGGAGAGGTGAGCTCCCCAATGTCCTGTAGGAAATCAAAGTAAGAACATAAACAAAAACAGACCAGTAATCAACATATCTGTTCTTTTGCAGTACTACCACCACCGCTATGGTCTGGATTTCCGCTGTCTCCGCTACCCAGGAATCATCTCTGCCGATTCTGTCCCAGGTGGTGGTACAACAGGTGAGATGGATAAAATGCCATCATACTGAAACAGGAATTATAGACAAGGTCTCAGTTTCAATGGACATCTATTTCTGTACTCTCCCGTCATGTCACAAGTTTATTACGCAACTGCCTTATTTCAGAAAGTTACCACTTGACTTGTTGTATTTTTAGGCCAGTGGAAACCTTGTTGCACTCCATATTTTGTGATGCCTGGACAGCCTACACCATCTTAACAGTTTTATTTTTGGCTGTTTTTATTACAGCATGTTTATTTAATTTCATGATTTCTTTTCTCTCTGATCAGATTACGCCGTCCAGATTTTCCATGACGCCATCAAAAGCGGCAAATTCGAGTGCAACTTGAAACCTGACACACGGCTACCCATGATGTACATTGACGACTGCCTCCGAGCCACCCTGGAAGTGATGGAGGCACCGGCTGACACGCTGTCCATGAGGACCTACAACATCAATGCCATGAGCTTTACCCCTGAGGAACTCTCCCAGGAGCTCCAGAAGCAGATGCCCGAGCTTGAGGTCACCTATGATGTTGACCCTGTCAGACAGGCCATTGGTAATTCCCCTTTTTATTGACTATGTAAGCTCATAGAAGCAGCCTGTGGTCTCTGTTAATTCACTCATGTCTTGTTCTTGTCTTTCCAGCTGATAGTTGGCCAATGAACTTTGATGACTCCAATGCACGGAGTGACTGGGGATGGAAGCACGACTATGATCTCCCAGAGCTTGTCCAGACCATGCTTAACGTCTTTGGCCAAGAAACACGCATGGCTCGTGCTAATTGAGTGCGCAAAACATAAGAGTTTTGTACATAGGTAAAGACAGACCAAAGAGAATAGAGAAACATGGCCTGTACATAGTTGTTCTCTCACTTCTCTGTGTAAATCAGAAGGGCTCTGCTTGTCTGGCACAAGGCTAATGCATCTCCAGAATGTAAAGGTGTGTGCCAGACAATCCCTGCCCCCCTGCACTTGTCTACTGCCACTGCTTTGCACTTTTCTCCCTCTTTCCTTTTTGGAGATTTGGGTGAGGAGCGGTCAGCCCATCACTGTAAGGCTGTCAGCAGGATCAGGGGTAACCGTGTTAGTTCAGATGAAATGAGAAAATGACTTGCATGTTCCTGAGTTGTCCAAAGTGTTGCCGAATCTGGGCAAAAATCAAGTTGGCAAGTGGGGAATGTAACTTCAGTTATCTTTGGAAATCTCAATCAGGGTTTTCTAACTGCTCAGTTTCCAAGGACTGTTTATAATCAGGTATTCATTCCTAACACAGTGACTTTAGATTGAGGGGTATATTAATATGCAAGTTGTGTCCTTTCATACACTTTGAGCAGATTTGCATTTTAAAATTACTGACAAAGTGTAATCACCTGTGAGGCCAGGTTCTGATACAGAACATCTGTATTTAGAGCAGTGCAGAACTGTTTCCTTTATTCCATATTTCATTATTTATTCTGTCCATTGGTGTTAACTTGCAGGCATTTCTTAACTTTGTTTTTACGTGTTTCTGTCCATTTTTATGTTGTGTTTTACACTGTGGGATTATTTTGTCACAATGCCACATTTACCATCAGCTGCACTTGTACCTGTATTACAACACTCTCCAAAGGGAATGTATGGTTTCTATGTCAAAGTATTGGCAAATTCTTTCAGACGCAAGTTTTAACAATAAACCCCTTTTCCACATAGCTCTCACTCCTGAGATGTCATTTTCTCACATTGTCAACTTGAAGAGACTGTTTAATGTCAAACCAGTTCATCTAGACTCTCAAAAGATGTAGTGTAAGTACAAAAGAATTTAAGGACAAGATTTAGTTTTTAATGGCGGAGTAGAGGTGTAGTGTCAGCTATAAATAGCATTTCAGGTCTAAACAGAAAAGTGCCTCAAGTCAAGATATGATCTCAGCGAGGAGTTGACAGGTGGGAAATTATACTTTAATCAAGCCATTGTGAACATAACAAGGCTTCTTTGACTTTCTCTTGCCAATTCAAGATTTTGTATGTTTTTAATGTGGATGTTTTTGCATTGTACAGCAGGCAGATAGATAGATAGATAGATATATAAAAAAATTAGTGGGCTTTGTATTCCTAAATGTCAGTATAAGGTATTTGTATTTCACACTTTCAGAAATGAGTGTTAGTTCTTATGGTTGACTTGAATTGACTGCACTTGTCGTCTTCTACATTAGTATGTGAAGTTACAATATCAGACAAAAAGGGAAGGAAAAAACAAGTGGATGGTCTTGCACTTAACACCTTTGTACTTAACATCACTCAGACATTTTACACTGCTTTCCATTCACACACACTCAGTGACACTGGGAGCAACTTGGAGTTCAGGGTCTTGCTCAAGGACACATCAACCTGCAGACATGAGGAACTGGAGACCGAACTACCATTGTTCATGAATAACCTGCTTTGTCTACTGAGCCGCCCTCAAGCCCTCTTCTCTTTCTTGGTTTTTATTTCATTAGTTGTTTATTCACCTTATGGTCAGATGACAGTGAGGGTTTTCAGTCAGTTATGAATCTTTGTGCTACGTGAGAACCAGGTTCCAACATCTGTAAACATCTGGCAGAGGCGTTAATGTAAACAATGTCACCATAGTCGAGGTGAGGTAAGGTGACAGCAGCAACCCTCTCGCTGGCATTAAATGTAAAACAAGATTTATTTCGAAAGAAGAATCCCAGTTTCAATGTTATTTTTTGAAAGGTGTTCAATATGTGATCTACAAGAACATAAGCTGCCTCTGTAGGTTCTGTGTGCATCCAAACACACCAATAAGATGAAAAGCACCTACTTCAGTTCATGCATTAAACTGAGGTTTCCAGGCACTGGTGAGCTCATAAACTACCACCGTGACAACAGCGCCATCCTTCACTGATGACCTTTGTTCACTTTCTTTGCATCAGTACCTGCCTCAGTTTCAGGTGACCTTGTTTACTTTTTTTGGTTGGCATTTGTGCTGCAGTGAGCAAATGCACAGAGGGCAGAGAGACTGAACCATTCATTCAGCCAAATTTCACCGAAAATGATAAAACGTTAAACATTTAGTCTTGATCATGAGTCACTGAGACTGAAGCATGTGGAGACTTTGATTTTAGCCAAACACTACACCAGCTGCCATCAGTAATTACCACCTCTTGCTCAGTAAATCAGCAGGTGTCCTCTCCAGTTGGACTATGAAAAATCACATTTCAGACACATATTGCAGAATTATGTCCCTATGCACGCATTTGTCCACTACCCCTTAAAAAATCCAGCAGACAAGCGTTGCTGATCTCACACCATGTTCACAAATACTTGCCAGTGTTTGACAGGAAGAAACGTTTTTATCTTATCTTTTGTTTTCTCACGGTTTTGTAACATACAGACTGATGGCAAAATAATATTACCATCACATGGAAAAAGAACACCAGAGTGCCTTAATCATTTACATGGAAGCAAGAAGCTGCTTTTTTTAGTGTCCTTTAACTGTGGTTCTTAAAACGATATTCAACCAGGCATCACTAAACAGGGTCGGAAACCTTCAGAGCCACTTCTGGACAGACCGAAAAAAATGTCTAAAGCCGCAAAAGAAATATTCAAACCCTTTATGCACCACATGAAATACGACTCATTCTTTAGCTGGTAACATGTTAAACACAGCTTGTTATTATTTCATTCTTTTACGTATTTGTTTATTTAGTTTATTACTTTGTTCATTTTGTTGATTTGCTGTTTTTTTATTTCCTTGATTATTTGTCTGTTTTTGCTTATACAATTTATTGACTATTTTGTTCATTTTTCCTAATTTTAGTTCACTTTGCAGATTATTCTTGTGCATTTCCTAAAATAATTGTTTTAATTTTTGTGGATTTTGGTTTCCTGATTATTTTGTTATTCCTTTGTTAAGAGAATTGCTTAATTCAATAATTACAGTTTGATGGACTACAAATTGTTCATGACTGGTTTGGTTGTTTTAGGTATAGCGAGTCTTGATGCTTATACTGTTATGAGATTAAATAATCATCATACACAAATTGCAGCCGCTTTAAATGTAAAACTCCTTATTAACGCTTTCATGCATGAATTCTTTAAAAACTGGGGTTATGACATTTTCAGCTTTATGACACTTCCAAACAATTTTTAAAACAATGTCACTTATTTTGAGTGAAGTGTTGGCTGCCAATGGTTAAATTATGTCCATTAGATCAGTTTAGCAAAATAAAATCATAATTATGATTTAGCTGATATTTGATAATGGATATAAAAATATGACTCATATAAATGATTTGGTTTTTGCTCCTTTGGTTCATCTTCTCATTGTCCTTTTTCTTCTTTTTGCATCTAATTTGGTTCATTGACTTGATTGTTTTGTTATTTTTTGTTCTTTTTGTGCCTTTCTTTGCAACTTCTTGATTGTTTTGCTCATTTTTCTTCTTATCTTGTTTATTTTTCTTCATTTTTCTTCTTTTTACATCAAATTTGGTCCATTTTTTGATTGGTTTGTTCATTTGCTCTTGACTTCAGTCTTCTTTCCTATCATTTTGTTCACTTTTTCTTCATTTTTTGATTGTTTTGTTTGCTTCTTCTGATTTTCTTCACTTTTATTGATTTGACTATTTTGTACCTTTTGCCTCTCATGTTGATTCTTTGTCCTTATTATTTTGTTCACTGTCTTATTACATTTTTCTTTACTTTTTGCCTTAATTTTTAAATTATTATAAATGTAATGTCACTTTATTCCTGTCCACTGTAGTGAACACCATGTGTGAAAGGGTTAAGAATAGTTTATGTTGAGTCTGTTCATCTCTCTGGTGTACAATGCTTGCAGTGTATGTGGAAATGCATATGTAAATCAATATTTACACTGGATTTGAAGTTTTCCATATGTGGCTCTGATTCTTTTTTTCAGGCAGTAGCGCTGAACAGTGTGCCTTTTTGTAAATACTGTACTTAGTTGCATAGCATAGTATACAGTGAACTATACCAGGGCAAGTAGTGTGGAGAATTTAGGGTTTTAAGTACACGCACATATATTTTTAATGGCTGCAGGCTGTTTTGTCAAAGGAAAAATACTGCATTTGAATGTAACTGAACCAAAAGTGCACTACCAGTCAAGTTTGGACACACCTTGTCTTTTTTGTATTATTTTCAACATTGTAAATTAATACTGAAGACTGTGAAAGAACAGAGCACTTTTCAATTCACAGATGCACCTTTTTCTGCCATTTCTTGCCCTCTTGATGTGCATCAGTTGTCAGGTCGGTACAGTCAACAACATCATTAATGCCACTGCAGCTACTGTACGAGTACACATTATGTCAAGAAGTGGCCAGTAAAGAAAAAAGGACAGTCAGTCCATCATTAACTTAAGAATCACAGACCTTAGCCTAGGCCCACTGTGCAGATCTGAATCTGCACCAAAACCCATCATATTCAACTGAATAATATCACCGATACGCCAAAACCATTCATTCACTCACCATGACCTCATCTTTTGTGGTAGTTTCAAGTCTTTGTCCATATTTTTCTGCCGAATCCTGGCTTTTACTTGGATCAGCACCAAACTGGAGATATTCATAGAAACCCTTCTCCTAAATATCTACTTTTTCATCCAGAGCCATATATTGTTCACTAAGAAGTTACCAAAAATTGTCAAAAAATGCTCTATCTTGCAATGTGACAGAAGGTGATGAAAAATTCCTGGATCTAAACCAAAAAGGTAATGGTTCTTCCTTCACCCACGCTCTACCCTGCCACCAAATTTTGTGAAAATTGGGTCTGTAGTTTTTCCATTAATCTACTAACAGACAAACAAACATACAAACCAACAGACGCTGTTGAAAACATACTGTAACCTCCTTGACAAAGGTCCGTTAATCTGACAAATCTCAAGAACTGGAATGTTTCCCCAAGTGCAGTCGCCAAAACTATCCAACACTATGATGAAACTGGTTTGCATGAGGACCCCTCTAGGAAATTGAGACCAAGAACTACCTCTGCTGCAGAAGATATGTTTATCAAAATTCCCAGCTTCAGAATATGGTAATTTGCACCTTAGATAGTGTTTAATGTTTTTGACAACAGACAACTGATGGTCTAAAGTTGTTTAACACTTTTTTGCTTATTACATAATTCTTCCACAGTTGATGTCTTCAGTACTATTTACAATGTTGAGAATAATAAACATAATGAAAGCACTAAATGAGAAGGTGTGTCTGAAGTTTTGACTGGTAGTATAATGTGCATGTTTGTGTGTGGGTTAAAGATACAGCTTTCCAAGGAGAGGCATGGGGGCTGTGGAGGATGTTTTTTGAAATAGTAAGACACATCTGACGAGACCCTGACATTTTACTCCATACATGTTCTCCTATTAGTAGGGGAACACTTGTCTTTTATGTAAGCTATCTCCCTGGGTGTGACCACACACTTGTAGGCTGGTCAGATATCAGCCAATCACAGGGCCTCCTTGGCCGCCTGGGCAATAAGACGCTCAGGACCGGGCAGAAGACGGAGGGGCCTGGAGTGGGGGTTGTTGGGAAGCGGGCCAAATACCACAGCTGTTATTCCACATGGTGACCTGTTTCTACTTGAGGCAAAGACCCTGTTAACCCCCAGCCAGGTTTTATGAAAGTGACATACTGTCTTCCCCTTACAGTTCCTGGTTTACAGACACTTTTAGCTGGAATCCAAAAAAATGACGTTTCCAAAAAATGAATCAAAGTACAAAATGGAAATAGAATAGAAACAGAATGTAATGTTAGTGGTCCCATACTTGGAAAAACAATCGTTATTGGATTTTGAGGTTCATATAAAGTCGATTATAACAAGTAAAAGCTGTGAAATTATGAAGGATTCAATACTGCCATGCCGAAGAAATCCATGCAAAGAGATGGACAACAGAAAAATAACGCATTTCCAATTTGGGTAGCAATTGATATCACAAGTGAGAATCATCATAATCCTGCTGAATGCTTAATTTAAAATATAAACTGGCTACAATTAGCTCTGCCCATGAGCCAACTCCCAGTATTTCTGGTAAGTGTTTTTCTTCTTTTCTTTTTTCTATTTCTTTCTTCTTTTTTGGAAGAAATTTTTCCATGTGGTTACAGCAGCCTTGTGTCAGAATTTGATTCACGTCATCTTGGGAATAATGTGTTTTCTAATAAAAAAGTGGGCAGGTACAACAATTCAGAGTTAAATCTGAGTGTGAGACCTTTACGTTGGAATGATGCTTATGGTATTTTTTAAAAAACATCTAGCAAAATCTGAGCACAGTACCCACAAATGAAACCAAAAGTTAAATAAATGAACACTAAAATAACTGATGAAATAAACATAGCATCAACAAAATGGGCAAAAATGATTTAAAAAAAAAACAAAGCAATGAAAAAATGAAAAAAAGATCAAAAGGGGACTGAACTAATAATAATTGATATAATAAAATAATCCAGGCAACAGACAAAAAATTGACAAAATTGTCAAGAAAATGACCAAAATAAGTAAAATAACCCATAAAATTGACAATAAATACAATAAATAAAATAACAAATGGTAGCCTCAGGAAAAATAGCTCCATGTCCCACATGGGTCAGGAAAGGCAGCCTCAAGAGCCAGATCACCGCCCATAGCACAATAACATAATAATACAATTTAAAAATCCAATATTTGCTGTTATTTTAAAAATTCTTACAAATTCATTCTTTGATGACGCAAATGTAATTACTTTTATATTTTTTTCTTATGATACTGCTAAAATAAAATCTTTAAAAAACAGAATAAATAATCATTATTTTTTTAAGGCATATATGAGTCAGTCAGTAAATATGGGCTACTCTCACAGGCAGAGAATTAAAACAAGTAAGGAGCTCAACACAGTTTCATGAAGCAAATCGTTTGACTCTTCTCAAGAAGCTTCCACTTTTTTGTTTTTTGGGAATGACCATTTCTTGCTCCGTTGATCTCGACATGCACTGATGCTATAAAGTGAAAAAAAAAAAATCAATATTTGACCCATGCATAAAGATCATGGTGAGAATCATGAGCTCCAGAATCCAATGAGGGGCATCTACCTCATGAATCTGATGGGAGTCTGCAAAGCTGTCATCAATGATAAATGTGGCGATCTAAAATATATTCTGGGGTTCTGGGGTGTTCTGGGGTTGTAAAACGCTAGACGTACAATAAAAATCATAAAAATAAAGTAAAACATTGAAGGAGAAGATGAGTCCAAACTTTCACCAAGTAATGTACAATAGAGTTCCAGTCCTCTAAACCAATCCTGGTGTGGAATTATTTTGAGGAGAATAAAACAGACAGTTTTGGATAATTGCTTCTGAGCCTGGGGTACCACACTTCTATACCTGAATTAGACTGATCAGATACTATTGCGCATCAGACGTGCGTTTTCATTTCAAATTTAAATAAATTGTAAATCTCATCAGATTATGGTAAATGGCATTATTTTTTCTGTTCTCTTTGTACTCTTTGGGTAGCAAAAATACAGTGTTGAATTGAGCCGTGACCCTCACCATATGCGGGCGTGCGTCTTGCTGCAATGTCAGATTGTGATAGTGTTCGTGCAGATTTGCAGCAAGGCTTGGCTTGATGACAAATTGTGAAATTCCAGTTTTTTTGTTTGGTTTTATAGGCCTCACATACTCAAACAAAATGGCCATTCCTAATCATTAGCAACAATCCGACTTTAATCTAAACACACCGCACCTGCTCACCAGCGTCTGTGGTTGTGGTTAGGTGCAAACTCATGTTCCATGACATAGTACCCCTTCTTCAGAATGTGCACCTCTGTTGTAGACTTGGTATGACTATTAATGACCTCCCTAGTGTACAGTATGTAGAAAAACTTGCATTTCTTGTGTTGTTCAGTATACGTAGTTTATTTCTAGTTATAAAGGCTGCCATACATAAATGTCAGGAGCTAAAAAAGGATAATAATTAAATATTTGCACTGTAATGTTATTTTCTACATATTAAAATGGAACATTTGAATCTGAAAATTGTTGAATATTGAAAGCTGTTGAACAATGCTGACCATCAACATACAGTGTGTATTTCATTGATGCACTTTTTGTTGAATCAAGAAAATGAAGTGGTTTCAGGCATTTATTTTTATCACTTTAGCTCCATTTAAAATGTGTTTCATGCATATTGAGACCCACACTGATTTGGTCTCAGATGAGGTGGGGTGAGGTTTAACATTTATGATTATTAAAACCATACTACTGTGTTTATGTTATGCATAGACTCCAAGGGGATTCGTTGTAAATGAACATTAAGGGGGCCATTTTCAGCCGGGCATCTCTGACTCCTGGAAATTTTGAGCATTGAATGCTTTTTTTTCAGTTGAATTGTTAATGCATCAATGTGTGACTTTATTGCATATGTTTATGAAGTCAACAAACATATTCAAGAAAGTGAACAAAAATTGGCAAAAATAAGCAACAAATCATTGCTTAACAGATGAAAATGGCAAAAACAAATAACAAATCAATTAGGAAAATAAACCTTTTTCCAATCATTTGTATATTTACAGATGTGGATAAAATTGTTGGTACCCTCTGTAAATGACAGAAAGACCCACAATGGTCACAGAAATAACTTGAATCTGACAAAAGTAATATTAAATAAAAAATGTTATAAAAGTTAACCAATGAAAATGAGACACTGCTTTTGACTTGTAGTTCAACAGAATTATTTTAAAAAACAAACTCACAAAACAGGCCTTGACAAAAATGATGGTACCCCTAGAAAAGACTG
>JAQQAE010018970.1:0-11051 GCA_029823295.1 Pseudamia nigra | reverse complement strand
AGGTATGAGCCTCCCATTGGATAATTTCTGCATGGGTGATTATGTTTCAGCTGGCAACAAGTGATATAAGGATAGTGCAGAACCATCATCTTCGAAGAAAAAATTTGGTTGGAAAAAAATCTTGAATGATCATGACCAGTAATCACTTAAAAGTTTGGTGAAATCAAATTGTAAAAAAAAACAACAGTAGAACTCAGGAAAGTGAAACTAGAGGTAAAATAGACACAAATGAACCAAAAAAAAAAAAAACATATTTTTCCCACTTTTTCGGGAGCTGTTGCACGCGCTGAAACCGTGTCCAAAGCACGTGACTGTTTCTGTGCTGCCTCACATCCTCACGTGCTCTGCTTGGGTAAATTTTGACCAATAACGTGACGTCACGCCGGAAGTCAGTTACTCTTAGTCATAGCAGGAAAAAGGCACAAAAATATATCTCAGTTTGACGCCACGAAGAAAGCGCGTTAACCTTAAGAAAACCCCATGTTGTACTTCTGAATGATTTACTAAACTTGTAATATGCGATTCTGTGAGCAAAAATGATACCAAAAGTGTTACAAAGACACAAGAATAAAACTAATGTAGAGTCAAGGGGGAAATAAAGCCGAAAGTATTTCCCCCGTGGTAGCTGTGATTTTGAAACACATTGAAACAAACTGCTATATAGTACTCTGTCCCGTCTTTAAACTCTTCATCACACACTGTCCCATCCCCCAATCCTGCAGCTCTACTCCGTATTTCGACACCACTTTGTTTTCTTCGACCGCTCTGACACAAATAAAACGCACGGCACGCGCAGACAGCGAGACCTGCAGTCAGTGTACACACACACACACACACTATCCCCTTACATTCAATTCACTATTACTAGTTACTTAGGAAGGTTTAAGAGGACCATTGGCCTCTTCATTTCGGGCACATCAGATCTTCGTATAGTGGCTTTTTTCTTACTGAGGCCTATTGAAGTAAATGCACAGGCTAACAACACGTAGCGTTAATTAAACTCAAACGCTAGCTTAATAATTGTCAACTTGTTAGCTAGACTGGATAAAATGAAGCCTAATACTCTCCGCTGGGTAATATCGGACTTCAACGTGGCCTGTGTCCTGTTTATCTCTGCAATTTCCACGGGTACGCTAGAAAGAGCTTTAACCTTGTAGTACTGGCTGTATAAACAACATGACAGAGCTGAGGGTAAACGGATTAAACAGGCTGTTAAAACACATACCAAACGTTCTTCTTTGTTTGAAGCTTTTTTCTGAAGGCATGTTGCGTCAAAGTCAGCTGGCAGTTGGTTTAAAAAGCGGAGGTAGCGACAGTATCAAAGGACTAAAATGTGTTCTTTAAAAAAAAAAAGATAAAAACGACTTATAAAGGTGTTTGTTGTTGTTCTTCGCTTCTTGGTAAAATAGTCAACAGTGAAACCTAGTTCTGAGAACCTACGGTGCCGTCGCTTCCTTCCTCTGCCTGGGTTTTTATCAGGACGAGCTCGAGTAGCAAAACAAACCGATCAGCTGACCTGTGTCGTCACCAGGTTCGCTGTCACTTTAATTTGGAGCAAAAGGTCTTCACTAGGTAAACAAATAACAACAAACTGAACTAGAAAATGTGCAGGCTCTGAAGATTGTGTGGGGTTGCTGGGTCAAAGTAGTTGAACTAGCTGATAAAGTTCAAGAATTCAAGAGTTCAGTAATTATTCAGTGTAGTAATCAAAGGATCGAAGGGGCATTTCAGGATGGAAGGAGACATGGAAGGAAACACCATGGCAAGCTGCATGATCATTGCCATGGTAACCACAGGTATGGGACTCCATTTGAGTTCTCCATTAATTTTTTATGGGAAAAATTGTGTGAAAAAAACTATTTAAAAAGAACAAAAGATAGATTTATGAAAAGCAATAGCCAGAATGTCCCGAAAGAGCTTGACGATATGCTGTTTGAATGGTGTGAATCGGCAAAAACTCATGTATTGTGTTGTAATACTGGAGGTACCACTAGCTGGCGCTGTGACAGTTCAGAGAGTGTGTTGTATAATACGAAGTTACGCAAGTGAACGTGGTTCAGTCTGATTCAGGCTGCCTCTTGATTGACCCACGTACATTACGCTGTGGGAAGAGATGAGGGCCAAAAACGTAGGTAATAATAATAATAACTAGAAAATTTGCAGTCTCTGAAGAACTTGCTGAAAAAGTTCTTGAGGGCATCCGAGGATTGAATGAACGTCAAAGGATCAAAGGCTGTGCAGTACGGAAGCGGTGGCACTGTAGTCACCAACATCACCAACATTCCGTTTCATTTGTTATGAGGAAAAAAATTGTGAAAAAACTAAATTATTTAAAAACTGCAAAAGACAGATTTACAAACCGCAATAGCCGGAATGTCCTGTACGAGCTTGACAATGCCGTGTTGGAATGACGTGACTCAGGCGAAAACTGTGGGAGTAGATGTAGTCCAAAAAAGGGGAGGAATAATAATAATAAATGGAATCTTCAGTGGAAGAGAACAATAACTAACTAGAAAAACTAGAAAGTTTCAACAAATACACAACAAAATAGGAAAAAATAAGACAATCAAGTATATTGACAAATGTGATTAAATCACCAGTTAAACAGAACAAAAACTACTGTATCATATTCCACATCATTAATCATATGAAGACTGACCCGTGAAATAATGGACAGAATATTCAGTTTTTTGGAATCAAAAGTCTTTATTTGGCTCTTCAACAAAGTGTTTAGAAAGTAAAGTCTAATTTGTATATATTTTTTTTTTTATCCATGTCATATTTGATACATCTGGCATTACACATGATTCACCTCCACCAGGGGGAGAAAGACAAGTAACAGACTGGAAAAAACAGGGTTTTGAGCAAAGCTTTTACCATATGGTGATGCAATAGGTCTATGAAATGTACTGTATGTATCAAATATAATACACACATTAAGTCACTCACTGCTGTAGTTTTTATGACTAACCTTTTTATGCTTTCTCAAGTGATTATTTTTAAGAGTACTTCTCCTACTTGGGTCAGTAAAGGTACTGTTTTTCTGTAACTCTGCCCACTACCGATGACGACTTATCATCACATCCAGCTCAGCTTTTTGACAAGTCTTTAGTGCATTCATCATTTCTCAGTCATTTATTTGCAACCATCCATTTGTTTCTCAGACCTCTACTTGCTTCCATCCTCCCCTATAACCCTCAAACACAAAAATAATCACCCACCACACAATCATTAGTAAATTCTTCTTTTTCAACAATGCAAAAGATGAACTGACACTTTAACTATTTAACTTCATGATGCTAATTGCTAGAATATGTGTGAAAAGCAAAATAAACTTGGGAGAAACAGGCACACAAAAAACTCTTCTACCTAGGTTTTGACATGTAAAAAAAACACCCACTTTGGCTTAAGAAAAGAACCTTCTATTTTTTTTAGTTCCAACTGGGAGCCAAATTTACAGGGAACCACGGGTCATTTGTTGGAAAAGGGGCCACTGAGGTGTTAATCTGCACACTTTTCATCAGGCACAAACACTCTGATTGGCTGAACCAAAGGTCATTCCCAAATTGATCATTTTCTGGCACAATGCTGCTGTAAACGTACAATATTGTTCGTTTCATCGTAAATTTTGGCATTTATTACCGTAATAGGGGCAGAACTTATTTTAGCTTGACAGTCACTGGATGTTTTTAAATCTATATCTTAAATTTGGAATCACACTGGTTTCTGCAGATTGGATGAATGTGTTTTAGCTTAACAATGACTTAATGAGCTTACTTGTGTTACATGTTGCAAAAATTCAATATGACTTGTGTTGAAGGATTTCTTGGGACCAGCAGCTTTTACTTTACATCACAGAGTTTATGCAGCTGAGGTCTAAATTATTAGCCCCTCCCCCTTATAATAATTATTTTCCAAATGTTCAGTTTTATCTTCAGTTCACACACTTAGACCACTAATCAGTCAAAGAGTGGTGATTTTGGCTATGCTTGAATAAAAAGGTCAGTTTTTTGGGGGGTTCGTAATATTGACCCTGCTCAGATTTGTTTTTCTAAAATAACTTGTTTGAAATAACAATAACTTAGTATAACTGAACAACACTAACATGTTTTGAAATGCTCTGGCACTCTTTTAAACAGCAACTCAGAAAAAAATCTGAAAAAAAAACCACAAAAGTTAATTTTGACCTCAGCTGTATGAACCTCAAAACTCTGAAAATGATGAGGGGTGATCAGATGCTAGTGAACAGAGAGTGAGACAATGAAAGACGCATTACCATTGCTTAGAGGCTGACTTACAATACATATATATGTTCAACTGCCATTTCAATCACAAATTAATACCTTTGAAATTTCATAAACAATATATATCTTCTGTGGTTGCAGCAAATAAAACATGAGCAAGCTAAATAATAATTCAGCTGAAATTCAATCAAAAGCTTGTGTCTCATTTGTAGCCTCCATCCCTGGACAGAATCCATAGGAGCCACTGGAGAGATTGCTAGTGGGAGAAGCTGCAGTTCCTGCTTCTGGCCAGCAGGTGGCGCACTCTGCTCACCTGTTGCTGCTGAATGGGTCCAGTTAAAGCAAACAGCAGAGGCACAAGATTCACAATCCACACAGACTAAACCACACTCAGCGTCATGATAATGTACATATTCTTTCCATTTGCAGTTTTCCTCTCAATCATCTGTTACATTCAATTACAAAAATGAAGCTTGTTTGATTTCTCTGCCTTCATTTTGTGTCTCTTTCCGGTGAAATGTTATGTTGTGCGTGATTATTAACACACAGCCTCCTGGTTTTTCATATTTTTAGGTCGACCATGCTGTGAAGCCTTGCCTGCGGACTTCCACTTGAAACCACCGACTGCTGCTCAGTCAGGTGCAGAGTGTGTGTGCGGGTGTGTGAGATGTGTCATGGCTACTAGATATGACACATGCACACATTGTGTGCATTGTTCTCAGCAGGGTGCGTTAACATGAAGCATCCTCCCCTCTGTAGCACTGGAGATGCTGACATGGAAGTGTGAGTTTGGGTGCTGGTGTGTGGTTGAGGGTGGGTTAGGGTTGTTGAGGTGTAAATTTCAGGGGGAAATAGTTTCTTTTTTTCTTCATTTATGTGTTAATTGTTGCTTGTTCTCTCCACTATTTGGTTCATATTTGTTGATGTTGATTTTGTTCATTCTTTGAAAATATGTCCTTGTAAAACCTTACATGTGGATTCACGTGACCTGCAGTACAGATGCAAATGTTACATCACAGAAGAAAATCACAGACTGATGCCTTAATACATCCCCAAAGACAGAAAAAGAAGTGTTCGATATTCACATTTTCTCAAGGATCTGCCATTCTATTATTTTATTAATTTTAGTTTATTTTGCAGATTATGGAGTTAATTTTTTGTTGGTGTTAGTATTTATTATCAGCTGAACAAAGTAAATATTAGTTTCACAATTGTAAAGCTTAAAATACCTTTAAAGAAAAGATGTGATATCTTGAAAATGGCTAAAAAACACTTTACTTGAAATTTTGCATGTTCATTGGAGCAGCCGAAAGGAGAAGAAGATTGATGACTTGAAGATCTACTGTACATCCTATCCTCTTTTGGGATAGTTGGTGCTATTGCATTTCACTGTTGCTTGTTTCAAAAAGACCCCAAAATGTCTGAAGCAATTATTTTTACACTTGATCAATATCAAACTTAAAAGGTACCACATTCTGGAATATGTGGTTCTACTACTTGTAACAACAAAATTTGCCAGTGCTTGAAAGTGGCCAAACCAATTTAGTTGAAACGTGTCACAGTTACTGATGACTTAAAAGTGTATATCCTGTCAAATTTTGTGATAAGAGATTCTACTCTTTTGGAACTTGTATTACATCCAGTGTGAATCGGTGACTACTGCTTGTAAATATTGTAAAATGGAGCACATTTTGCCTTTGGCTGCAAGGTGGGATTGATTGTGAAGCAGAGCGGGCTGTGGTTATTCTGTCACTGAACTGTCTCAGGTCTGTCTAAGCAACCCGGAAGTGACTCAGCTGTGACCTGGTTGGATGTGGGGCCAGAGCTAGAAAGTTGGTAAAGACTTTTGTTTGACTGGAAAGGGCTGTGTATGCTCAATACTATATAAAGTTGTTGGAGACTGCACTGCTCTCTGCTGGTCGTTTTTGTTATTGCACCATGCGTTTTACTGCTAGTTGTGTTATGTGTTATACTTGTGTTGAATACATTATGTACATGGTTTTTTGTGGTCCTTAAGGGTTTTCAGTGAACTATGAGTCCTTTGTACATCTGACAAAAGGACACATGCCAGTATTACCAGATAAAAATAGAGACTACCTTAGACTAGTTTCAAGGTGTTAGGCTTTACCCTACCTAGCACCTCAGAATCACTTGGTCAGACCATTACAAGCTTGCTTTGGGTTCAGTTAACAGCTGTAGATGCTGTTTACAGAAGCGTGTCATTCATCAGTGTGGACACTCATATCTTTAGCATTATAATTGTCATACTTGGTATGGATGGCCCTTTATTACCCTGGTCTGGTTGTGTGGCAGCAGCCGAAGCAAAGAAGTCCAGCGTTCCCTCTCCCTCCAGCTCCTCCAGCAGATGCAGAGGTATTTCCAAACCAGCCAAAAGACACAGTCCTCACAGCATGTTTTTGGTCTGCCACATCACTTGATCATTTTGTTGCTGTTTTTTGTCCCTCTTGGTTTTGTCTTATTTTTTTAACTTACTAAAAGTATACTGTATTATTGTGTTCATTTTTTATTTTATTTGCTGTCTCAGGTTTTGTCATTGAAACTTTTTTACTCCTACCCATTAAGGTGTGGAGCGTGATGTAACTCACAAGGAGAACTTTTTACATTACAATTGTAGCCAAGTGAGAGTGAAAAGTACTCTACAAAACAACTGCTCTGACAAATAAATGTATTTGCCAAAAAATACAAAACATGTACATGTATGTGAAGATTCCCAGTTGTCCAGGTCATTGTTATCTTGTGGGTTTTTCTTCAGCTTCTGCACTCATATGTTTTCTTGAAAATGTTTGTGACACATCTTCTAGAAAACACATGAGTCCAGAAGCTGAAAAAAACAAGGTAAAATGCATGTATGTAGAAAAACACCTGACACATTTATGGTCCATGATGACATGTTATATGTACTGATAACATCCACACTTTCAGAGGACAAACTTTTATTCACAGTACCATTCAATGTCACAAACAGCAGGTTCACTGGGTTGTGAGTGTCAAAAGTTGCCTTTAACAGTCAATCGCAATCTGTCCAATTTGTGATCACATGCTCCCACAAAACACCACATCTCTGCCCGATCCAGACAGTAAAAAAACAATTAAAAATATGATAGTGGTCAGTGATGTATAGTGTAACACTTTCAAAGTATGTTGTTGGTTTAACAAGATCATTATTTTCTATCATTATTTAGATATGAATGTGTTTGATAAATTAGCCATGCTACAATAATAGTAGAAACATTAACAACATCACCATGTTTCAGCATGTCTGTGGTGATGACTAGAGTTGCACTTACACAGTTGGGTCACATGCATACATGCTGAAACATAACTTGTAACATAATAATTGGAATATGCCGTAACAACAGTTTGAATATTACCTGTGTGAAGCATGTGAACTGTAGGCAGCAAGTTAGACCTGGAAGAGTTCCCTCCTGCTGGCGTCACAAAATCTCTGCACACGAGCAGCACGATTAATGGCAAATTGTTGCCTTGCATTTTCGAGAAATGCGAGTGTGTCACAGGACAATATCTGAACAAAATGGCTCAAAGTTTGCCATAAAATCAGTAGAGTCATCAGGACATTTTTGTTTGTTATCCATGATACTGAATGTTTTGAACGCAGTGGCTGCATCTTCTGATAAACAAGCGCTTCCTGATGATGTACAGACGACGTCTATACAAGGGCCATTGCGCCTCGGTCCGGTAATGTGAGTTGGGATGTGCTGGGGCCTGGGAAGGTGTGAAATGGGCTCCGGCTCTGCTCGAGTCAAAATGGCCCTAATGTGAGTGTCCTCTAAGGCTACATTCACACCAGGGCTAGCCGTCCCGCATCAAGCTGAAGCCCAATCAATTCCTCAAACCAAACCAAAACGTGGGAAAGAGTTCATATAAAAATGTTGTAAAAGGTGAAGACAATGTAATTTTGTTATATCTTATTAAACTTTTATTTCTTTATGTAAGTGAATTTTATTTATTCAAAATATCTGCAGGTAGAGTATGAGTGTGTGAGTATGTGAAAGAGTGTATTTGTTAATATTGTGTTGAAATTTTTTTATAAAGATATATGAAGAAAAAAAAACCCAAAGCATGGACACAGATGCACACAAGACCATGACACACACAACGCATGTGACCCAAAACACCCTGTGGCACATTCTGAAATGCCCTTGATCAGATACAGACCTCCGCTGAATTCCCCCCATCGTGCAAGGTGGCAACCCCTAGCAAAGTCTGCAGCCCGCATGCAGGAGCAGCAGAAGATGAGGCCCAGATACTGTATGTCCACTCCACACCTACGGTGATGCTTATGTGAGAATAACTACCCCATGCTGGAGCCCACTTCCCCAGCCATGCACGGACCGAGGAAGCATGCCACACCCCAACAAGTATGGCATGGATCCTCAGCCCTGGCACAACTGGAAGAAGTGGGCCTTGGCATGGAAAAGCTGCTTATGCATCAGCATCACCATACATATGTGGGGTGGGCATAATATCCAAACCTCACCTCCTGCTGCCTCTGCATGCAGGCTGCACAATTAAATGAAAGTCACCACCTTACACAATGTAGAGATCCAGTAGACATCTGTATTTGATCACAAACATCTCAAAATGAGACACAGTCTTTCAAGTCACACATGCCATATATGACGTGATTTGTATGCATCCGTATCCTTTCTTCGATCCAGAAGAGCCAGTTGGGGTTCACTCATCTGGTCCAGGTGCTTCCTGAACCCCTCCCTGGTGAGATGTTACAGACATGTCCATTCAGGAAAAGGCTCCAAGGCAGACGAGGGCACATCAGAGAGACGATGTATCCTAATTGACCTGGGAACATCTCAATGTCCAGCTGGTGGAGCTGGAGAAGGTGGATGGAGAAGAAAGTCTGGGCTTCTTTGTTTAGACTACTGCAGTCTGGACCAGGGTAAGTTGAGTAAAATGGATGGAAAGATGGATGAGAGCAACACGGTGGTACAGCGGGTAACACCCATGCCTCACAGCTAGAAGGTCCTGGGTTCAATCCCAATGCCGGCGGGCGGGGCCTTTCTGTGTGGAGTCTGTATGTTCTCCCCATGTCTGCGTGGGTTCTTCCTGGGTACCCCAGCTTCCTTCCACAGAAAGGTTAGGTGAATAGGTGAATCACTCTAAATTGTCCATAGGTATGAATGTGAGTGCGAATGGTTGTCTCTATATGTCAGCCCTGCAATGAACTCATCCACAGTGTGTCCCACCTTCGCCCCAAGTCAGCTGGGATAGGCTCCAGCACCCTCCCCAACCCTTACAGGGATCAAGGGGTAGAAAATGGATGGATGGAAGATGAATGAGATACTTATCCAACTGGACTGGAGAAGAGGGGAGGGGATTGCGGAGGAGGAGGGATCCTAAGTCTTTGATTGTTTCGTCCTTGTTCATCAGTGACACAACAGGTGCAGCAGGGCAAAAACACTTATCTTGTCTTCTTTCTGGCCCAAGAGGTGAAACAGAGTAAACCATTTTTTCTCTTCTTTTTCTTCTTTTTCTTCTCGGAGTCTTCTGAAAAGCAGAGAGCATTATAACTGTCAGGTGTCTCTGTTAAGTAAAAGCAATGGTCAACTGAGGGTTTTTTTTAAATAAAATATGTGAAAAACTAATTTAAATGTAAATGCTTTATGAAATATAAAGATAATTTAAAGCGACACAACAACATTTAAAACATCAAACAGCATTAACCCTTTCGTGCACGAATTGCTATAAAACTGGGGATATTTTGAGCCTTGCGTTACTTCCAAACAATATTTAAAATAATATCACTTATTTTGAACAGGCAGTGGTTGAAAATGTTTACATTATATCCATCAGGTCCTGTCAGTTTAGTGAAATACAATCATGATTAAGCTTTAGTTACTATTTGATAATGTGTACAAACAAAATTATTAATCAACCACACAATTTGTTATATTATTTTCTGTAATTATAGTGCAGTAATCAATCCATCTTCTGCTGCTTGTCCGTGGAGTCAGGTTGCGGGGGCAGCAGTTTGAGCAGGGAAGTCGATACTTCCCTCTCCCCAGCTACATCATCCAGCTCTTCTGAGGGTACCCCGAGGCAATCCCAAGTCAGCTGAGAGACATAGTCCCTCCAGCATGTCCTGGATCTTCCCCGGGCCCTCCTCCCAGTGAGGCGTGCTGGGAACACCTCATCAGGGAGGCGTCCAGGAGGTATCTGGACCAGATACCCAAGCCAACTCATCTGGCTCCTCTCAATGCAGAGGAGCAGCAGTTCCACTCTGAGCCCCTTCCAGATGACTGCACTTCTCAGCCTGACTTTAAGGGAGAGCCTAGCCACCCTGAAGAACAAAGCCATTTCAGCTGCTTGTATCCTGGACCTGGTTATTTCGGTCATCACCCAAAGCTCATGACCGTAGGTGAGGGTAGGAACATAGATCGACTGGTAAATCAAGAGCTTCGCCTTTCGGTTCAGCTCCCTCTTCACCACAACAGACGGATGTAGAATTCACATTACTACGCTGAACCGATCCACCTGGCAATCTCCCTTTCCATCTTCAAGTCAATTGGCCTCAAAACGGCCCTTCAGAAACCAGTGGGTGATATCACAGTCATTTTGTCCATAATATTTACAATCTATGGTTAGAACACACCCTCCAGTCCCCCTTCTTAAAGAGGGGAACCACCACCCTGGTCTGCCAATCCAGAGACACTGCCCTCAATGTCCACACGATGTTGCAGAGGCGTGTCAGCCAAGACAGCCCCACAACATCCAGAGCCTTGAGGAACTCTGGGCAGATCTTACCCCCCC
>JAQQAE010018969.1:0-11051 GCA_029823295.1 Pseudamia nigra | reverse complement strand
GACTCCCTGCTCAAGCTGCTGCCCCCGCGACCCGACCCCACGGATAAGCGGTAGAAGATGGATGGATGGATGGATAATTTGGTATGTTTTCTTTCAATCCATCCACTAGGAACCACACGTTGCTTTTCTGTTTGTTTTTTTTTTTCTTACTTCCACTGCATAGCCTTTCTAGGACCACTTCACACACTTATTAGTGCTCCCCCCTCGCACCTTCCCACTCGTCCAATTGCCACTCAGACTGTGCACTGAGTGAGGTCACTGATTTAAAAACATACTTTTGTTATAGATTTCACACCTAGTTTCTAATCATACTTTTGCTAATGGAGTTTATTGTTCACCCTAGTTACTGCACATCACTCACTGCACCAGTCTGTACAGATGTCACTATGACATGACAACTTCAGCTGGGATTGAAAATGTGCATTGTTTTGCTAAAAGTTTTGCACACTTTGCTAACACTTGGCACCGAAATGGATAATCAGAGTATCCAACAGCCTTGCTCTGAAAATCCGCTCTTTGTCCCTCATCTCAGTTGACAGAGTGAGTGAGAGCAGGAGGGGCTGTTCATAGTTCATATGATCTAGAGAGGAAAGAGAATCACTGAATCACTTTAGGTGCCAACTTAAGAGTCTATCACACTGTTACAGGATATCTTTTAAAAATCAATGTCAGGATTTATGAATCAATATTGCATCATTCTAATTGAAGTTCAGTTTAAAAATCAGTCTGTTTTTTTTAACCCAGCCCATTTCTCTGAATTTTATACTACATGACTTTGTACATTTACCTGCAAGTGTGTGAAGGATAAACTGAGATTTACAGTTGTGCTTTACATTTATGAATATATGAATTTAGAATTTATGATTTTTTTGGCCATTTTTCAGAGATTATGATTGATGATACAAAAACTCTTCTTTCACTTGTATTTTGTCTTTTGAAATTACAATGACAACAGAAACATGGAGGACAACTTGATGAGGGTCATTTACCCTCATCAGAAATTGGTCAAAATTGGCAGCAGAATGAAAGCAGCATGTTACCGGAAAATACTGTAGGAAAATTTGCACTCACCAGCCCTGAAGCTGCACACTTCAACATCCCAACATGACAATGATCCATAACACAAGGCCAAGTCGATCTGCCACTGGCTGCAGCAGAAAAAGGTGAAGGTTCTGGAGTGGCCGTCTCTGTCTCTTGACCCCAGTGTCATTGAGCCACTTTGTCTCTTATTGTGTGAGCTATACTTTCCTTTGGCCACAGAGGTTTCACTAAATACTGACTTTTGCCTTTTTTGGGGGAGGGGTGCATTTAACACTGTGATCATACAGTATTTCCTCCTTTTCATAATTCTTGTATCTGAATAAAGACACTGAGACACAATTGTGCATTTCATGTTCATTACAACCCCTTCTTGAATCGCCACCTTATAGTGGTAGTGGGGTTTGCATGCATGAGTGATCCTAGGAGCTATGTTGTCGGGGGCAATTTGCCCCTAGTAGGGTTTCCCATGGCAAATTGGTCCTAGGTGACAGGTCAGACTAAGAACAATTCAGAAGACCCTTAGAACTATGCCGTCCTGTGGGCCCACCACCTGCAGGAATGGTCATAAGGGTCTTGTGCTGTTTGGTTTGGGTAGCAGCTGATGGCAGGGGCCTGGGTGGTCCAATCCCCAGTTACCAAGGCTAGATCCAACTGGCAGGAGGCCCTGGCACAGACCCAGGACTGTGCCAGGAGGGACTATGTCTCTTGGCAGGCCTTGGAACACCTGAGGTACTCCCAGAGGAGCTGAAGGAGGTGGCTGGGGAAACAGAAGTCTGGGCTTCTCTGTTTAGACTGCTGCTCCCGCAACCCTGACCAGGATAAGCAGGAGATGATGGATAGATGTCATTACAAACATCCTAAGCTGAAGGACTTTTTCAATAAATGTAAAAGAAGTTAATTAAGCGGTTTTAAATGAATTATCACAGTCAAATCTATACTGTTGTCAGTGAATGATGCATTTCCAAGTGAACAAGAACTGAGACGAATAATATTCCCAACTGCAAGGAGCTATGTGTTGTTAAAAGAGAGGGAGAAAAAGAACCCAACAGTAAATGCGTCTGTGCTCCATTTGTCAAGTCGGGAAGTAGACAGATGAACATCCTTCTTCCAAAAGATTCTCCCTCATTTGGAGCTTTAATGACAGAGGTGGAAAAGAGCTGTCTAGTATGTTATTTCAAACCATTTGTTATGTTTCTTCAGTTATATGTGTATACAGTAAAATAAAGTCATATAAATTGGTCGTACAGAGAGGAGATTCAGTCATTTGCAGTGCCATCAGGTGATGTCTTTTTTATCTAAATGGTTTCAATGCATCAGCCTTGCAGCTGTGAGTTAGAAGATGTGCTTGTATTGCGGTAACTCCTCCATGACTGGTGACATTGAGTCTCGACAGCTGTTTCATTAATCACTGTTGAGGCCTCTTTGGGATTTTGTCGGTGAGTGACATCACCACGGTCTGTTTCTGCATTGTTTCGCTCAAGGAAAAACATGACTTTAATTTCACAAATTAAAAGGTAGCAGTGATCATGCATGGATTTGTAGAGTAAGTGAAGATAGGACTGGAGGCAAGGTCAACTTCCCAGTATGTTCAGGAAATTTATGCAAATTGGCATAATGTGTCACACCAGCATCGGGCTTAGATGTTAATTTGAACTGAAAGCACTAATAATGCATGTTTCTATGCTGGTCAGTCAGGAGCCATCTCCGTCACTACATTTATTTTACTAATTATAAAAAAATTACATCATCATTGATTAATTGCAATAATTCTGGGGTTTTTTTTTTTGTGTTTCAGTTTAGTAACAATGTCTCATTTTTTGCTGAAAGTTAATCTGCATATCAGTGCATTTTTATTCCTCTACTGTTTAAATGTAAAACTTAATTGGATGCATAAAAAATGAAGGTTGATTTTTATCTTGTTTTTGATAAAGTAGTAAACTATCAGTTGGAAAAAAAAATAGTGTTTGGAAGTGAAGACATGCTCTGGTCATTATCTCTTTGTTGGGTTCTATCTGTCCATTTGAAGTGGAGCTTTGCAAACTTTGCAACTTGTTTTGTCACACTAACATGGTTCCAGGCATTGGAAACACAACTGACATTGTAATTTGCCAACTGGCATCTGTTTTTATTAGTGCTAGAAAAAACAAATCTGGACCAATTACAGTGTAAGGACAGAAAATTAAAATCTCTCTTCCAGTAACAACAGTGACTTGAAAATTATTTAAAAGTTGCAGATAATCTTGTCGTGCATCTTAAGTCAAATTTGTTGGCTTAAATATGTTGTATGATGGATTGGTGATGGTCATTTGTCATTTGATCTGCTCTCAGATCAACCGTACTTTTTATGACATTAAATAAAGTAAAATCCAATCTACCACTATTTTTTTCTCACACTTTGAACCCCATGGCTTAAACAACGCTGCAGCTAATGTGTGACATTTTACTGGCTAACGATGCTCCAGGTAGGTGTTATGCGCATGTGCAGCCCACAGCATGTTGTATAAGTAAGTGCTGTATGCTGATTAAAACCACCTCAGCTACATGCAATTGTGTTTTTATTGGAACACAAAAAATGTATTTAATTGAAAGTTAAAAAAAATCTGTGTAACATTTTTCTGTGTGAATATCCCATGTTACAACGTGAACATCTGCGGCTTATAGACAGGTGCGCCTTATATATGGACAAAATCTTTTTCTTTCTTAAATTTAGTGGGTGTGGCTTACTGTATATTCAGGTGCGCTTTATAGGCTGGAATTTACGGTACAATGGTGCTGTCAAAACTTTTCTACTCCAATAACTGTCCCCTTTAATATGACCTGAGCACCAATGTGATCACTACAGAAAGTGCTGCATTATGGCCATGTCTGAGTGATGCTGCAGTGTCTGTCCATGGCCAAGCTTTTGTCCACCGTAACTTGTAAACCTTGCAGGCCCTATTATTTAGATCAAATATTGACAGATGATAAAACGGAGACAGTGGAGAATGATATGCTTAAAGAAAGACTGGTCTAGACAGGTGTCTAGAGCACAGCAGTATAGATTTTGTACAGCTAGAGACCACAGAAGTGACTGGAATTCTTGTTTTATCTACCTGAGTTACTTTATGTTGAAAGGTAATTTTTGCACAATAACTTAAAAAAAAAAATCTTTTAATGGCGGCAGATTTTGCAACTTATTCTGTGTCAGAAGAATACAGAACCAAAATTCCAGTGTTTTCCAGAGGTATTTTTCATTTTCCATTATCAGCACAAGGTTATCATCATTTGATAGTAATATTGATTTACATGCTTGATCACAATACATGTGGAATAAATAGAATTTGTAATATCTCTAATGTGGGTCGTTTGACAGAACATCCTTAGAGTGATGTATGCTGTATGTGGTGGGTCAGCAGCAGATCAAATTAGATTTGAAATCAGCCTGCAGCCCTTTCACCACGCGATAGATAGAAAGAGTGACTGGGGACAGAAAGGCTGATTGAAGAAGTAATGAGCTGCAAGAAATGGTTGGCTCCGTGGGGACCCCTTCCCCCATCCTCCTCCTCCAACACCCACCCCAGGAGCACCATTGTACTTTCCTCAAACTCAATCCACTTCATTTCCTTCCTCAAAGTTTAATGTGTACATGCCCACTCTACTCTCTCCCTCCCAGTGCCTGCATATACTTTATCTCACTTATTCACTGATCCAATTAAAGCTTGGCCACCTCGTGCTCTGTTCATAATAATCCTTCAATTTCCTCTTCATCTCTGCCCTCTGGACCTCCTCCTCTTCTGTGAGCTGTCCTTGTTCAGTGCAGGAATGTGAAGTTCATTCCTCATAGTTGTTGGTTTTTCCTAAAGTTTGGCAGCCTCTTCAAGTTATTACTCACTTTCTGAACTGGTAAAGGTGAAGTCAAAGTGATTGTGTCAACATGTTTGTAAGATGTCTGCCTATGGGCTATGTCAAAGATGATCTAAATAAAGATAAATATTGCAATATCAGGGTGTAAACACCATGGCCTTAGGGTTTTTGTAGGAAAACCAGAGGCGGTTCTCTGTGGCTGACTCCTGGCTATTGAGAAGTACCTCAATTCCTTGGACAGACTCCTGTTTTATGAAAATGATTGGTTTCATACTAATCAGCTGTTATGATGTTAAGGGGAAATTAAGAAGCTGCAATTTATTTCATTTCCATACACATTTTCAAATGCGAAAGTTCAAATTGTGCTTTGAATATGTTTGTTGCAACATTTTTCATGAATGTGTTCTGATTGGTGGCTTCATGATGGCTGTGTAAGTGTAACGCCACTAAAAACACCATGAACAGGGGAATAAAGACTCTCCCTCTTTTAATCCATCATGTCCAAAATGTAAAGGAGTCATCTTTGGCTCATACCTTAAATCTTTCCATCAATTTTTATGAAACTCATTGCAGTGGTTCTTGTGTAATTGTTGTGTTGTGTGGAGAGATGAATACAGGTGATCTGATAACCTCAGTGTCCTGTTTTGAATTTCCAGCATATAATGCTTTTCTTCTGCAGAAGTTTTTAATTAAGAAATGCAAAAATCATCCCTGTATTGCAAACTTTTTGGCGAGTAATTATTTTCTTTGTATGGACACTTTACACCTTTTTTGTGTTTTAAATCTGGCCCCCAACAGTGGTCTCTCGCTGAAGACAGCATATTATAGATTAGATTGTATTAATTACATTGTTTTACACACTAGACGCACATTTCTAATTTGGATAATTTACACCCCTTTGCCTACTATGGCAAAGGGGCAAACATATTATGTCTGCTTGCTGTGTTGCATAACATAAGGCTGTGTGGTTCTTATGCTTTGTTGATTTCTCACAGAATCACTTACATCTCATCACAGTGCATGGTCAGAATACTGAAATTAGTTTTGGATCATTTGGGAGATCACATTGCAGCTTCTTCATTATGGGTTGGAATGACTATAGATCGCCTCCCCTTTCCACTCCTTATTTCCTCTGCTCATCTCCCAGTATTTTCTTCCAAGCCACAGGGAAGCGGAATCTCCCTGCACAGGGGTTGTGCGGAAATAGTTTTCCTGATGCAGTCTCCTGCTACCTATTTGTATGTGTGTGTTCTGTTTACTTTGGCCCATCTGACTGCTTCTCCGAGACTCCGTTTTAGTTAATCATCTCTGTTTATGTCGAGGGATTGACAATCTCCCTGTTTGCAGCGCAAACAGACAGAAAAACAAAATATTTAATCTGCCATTCCAAAAACAATTCAAAAGAAATGCAGAACAATCTTGGAACATATTCTATCAGGATATACGTGTGTGCAGAAAACTCCCCAGTGCACATTTTCACAAAATAGTTTGTAATGATTAAGTTGCTGATTATATATCTCTACACCTTAAGGCAGATCTGGGGCAGTGCTGCTCTGAAGTCACTTTGCTGCCAAGTGGGATCTCATTACTCTCCAGCTGAGACAGAATCTTTGAATTTAAGAGCCATAGTGTACGTCACAGTCATGTCACAACAGTCGCTGGAGTCCCTGTCCGTGCATGACTCATGTTCTTTTGGAATTTAAATTTTCACATCGAAAGATGATGGCAGCTTTGAGTGGTAGTGGAGAAAAGAAATCATTGATAGTCAATAGGAATCAAGGCAAAAGACACAAAGTTATTGACATGCATTGAGCCTTTTTTTTAAACTTAGCCTACATATTATTACAGGTCAAGTCTTTCTGCTCAGAGTAATATTCCAATCTTATCAAATTGTTCAGGTTTTACATTCACAATCAGCTGCCATTTTCACAAAGACAGACATTGATTAAGGTCACACTGACATCAAACTCCAGATAAAATATTTATTGCTTTGATTTGAATGGATAGAAGTTCAACAGCCCTTGCCTTAACACAGCTTTTTTGTGTATTTTTTTCTTACTTTTCCAATACATAAGAATCATTAGTACATTCACTGGAATACCAAGTGAGCTAAAGTTATACTGTACAATCAGTTGTGAAGTCTGAACAACTATATTCTTGCATGTTAAAAAATGAAAACAACTGTTTCTCAACCCAACAAAAGCTGTATTTCCAAAATTGTATCTTACAGTTGCAGACACCACGGCCGTGTCACACAGGAGGTGACCTCACAATATGTTAATGTTGCATCAGTCTGGCAACAGGCCACACTGAAGGGGCTCTACACCTGCAGTGAAAATGCTATTGTGAAAATTGAGCCAAGTCAAGTGAAGTCCCGGCAAGTGATGTAGTCAGTGGAAAAGCGGCATCCCTGTTACTATCAAATAACTTTTATTGAGTTTGATTTTATTCAGTAGTTGGCTCAACATCAGTGGATAGCAGCAGAGCAACACAAAAAGGACCAGAACTTTGTTGCTTTGCCTCTACAGTTATAGTGGATTAAAAAACATGGATATGTTGGATATGAAGAAAACATGTCATCATAGCTCTTGAATTTAACCAAAATTGATTCCCTATTTAAAGTCTCTTTGTCCATACACTTGCCACTGTCAAACAACTTGATAAAGTGGTAAGGTGCTGAGCCACAACCCATTTTTCTCACGTACATCATTTGGTCTGGACATCAATATTTTTCAATTTGATCGGAACCAAATTTGCGGGTGTGAAACCTCCCCGAGACCACAGTGCAGATCCTACTGCTAGTAGGTCCAAGAGGTAGTCTCAACCTGATCAAAATGAACCATGGTTTGGTTGATATACAATGAGGCAACACTGTCTGAACTTTCGGGGTCAGTCACAGAAAGTTATAGACAGCTTTTGTCATCCAAACTAAAGCAAACTAAGCCAGCAGAAGAAGCTAAAAATGAGCCGAGTTAACAAAATGCAGTCTATGAAGAGAGACATAGCACATGCAGTCAGTCATGACGGGGTTTCTCATTTTCAGACGTGAAAACAACACTAGGCAGTCCAAGTATATGCAGTGTTGCAAAAATATGAACCTTGTTCCAGACCTTGGTCACAACTTTCAGGTGGTAAAACACCCTAAAACTTTGGCTGATGCTCTTTTTCTATCGGATTATAATTTTTCACCTCCAGAGTCTGACAGTGTTACTTACAGTGCTGTGAAAAAGTGTTTGTCCCCTTCCTGATTTCTTACTTTTTTGTATGTTTGTCTCACTTAAAAGTTTCAGATCATCAAACAAATTTAAATACAGTGGTGCCCCGGCTAACGAAGTTAATGCGTTCTGGCGTCACATTCATTGGGCGAATCATTCATTAGCCGTAGTGAGTTTTTCCATAAAAATACATGTAAAACCAATTAATTTGTTCTGGACCCATGACAAACTCCCATATAAAGTATGTACTACACACCCGTACGTGCACATTTATTCATTATTATTATTTTAAAAGGAAGTTATGTTAATTATCTGAAATGGAATGCATGAAATTAGTTCTAAAAATGATTTAGAATGTATTCTTACCTTAGCTTATGACTTCGTAGTGTGTCAGTGAACACTGCACACGTACATAACTGTAAACACCATCTGTTTTACCAGAAAACATCTTATTGATCCTCAAGACCTTTTGGGAAAATACTGTGTGGACTGACGAGATACTGTAAAAGTTGAACTTTTTGGAAGGTGTGTGTCCTGTTAAATCTGGTGTTATACTAACACATAATTTCAGAAAAGGAACATCACACCAACAGTAAAATGCGGTGGTGGTAGTGTGATGGTCTGGAGCTGTTTTACTGCTTCAGGATCTGGAAGACTTGCTGTGGTAAATGGAACCATGAGTTCTGCTTCTACCAAAAAAATCCTGAAGGAGAATGTCCAGCCACCTGTTCATGACCTCAGGCTGAAGCACACTTTGGTTCTGCAGCAGGACAATGATCCAAACACTCCAGCAAGTCCACTTCTGAATGGCTTAAGAAAAACAAAATGAAGACTTTGGAGCAACCTAGAGTGTCTGATTGAGATACTGTTGCATGACTTTAAAAAGGCAGTTCATGCTGTAAAACCCTCTGATGTGTCTGAATTACAACAATTCTGCAAAGATGAGTCTGCCAACATTCCTCCACAGCTCTGTGAAAGACTCATTGCCAGTTATGGTAAATGCTTGATTGCCGTTGTTGCTGCAAAGGATGGCCCAACCAGTTATTAGGGTTCTGGGGCAAACAGTTTTTCATACAAGGCTTGGATGTAGGTTTGGATTTTTTTTTCTTCATTTAAAAACTGCATTTTATGTTTACTTATCTTTTTCTAATATTTACATTTGATGTTCTGAAATGTTTACGTGTGACAAATATACAAAAAAGTAAGAAATCAGGAAGGGGGCAAACACTTTTTCACAGCACTGTACATTCCATAAACATTTCCGTCTTACTTTGCCTCTCTCTCAACTTTTCATCTCAGACATCAAAATGTCAGTGAAAATTTCAATTTATATAAACATCCTGATTTTCAGTGATGTTGGTTGTTGGCCAATTGAGTTTTTTCCTTTGTTAGGCTTATCAACACAGTCCAGATTTAAATTTTAATTGTAATTTTAAGTCCCATCCTGTCTGAAAATGGGGTGTGCAAATGTGCACTTATGTGAAATTAAAGCAGGTATAGCATTGGTTGTTTCCCAGCCTAGTCTCTGATGAGATCCTTAATGTAAATCACACCTAATGTTTGCACACACACGCTCACGCCCACCTGCTCTCCTCCAGGTGTGATGTCTGGCTGTGAGCTCACGTCTGCTGAGCCACTGAAAGCCAGCCTGCTGTGACTTACAGCTGGTGTGACCTGTCAGAGCAAAACCACACACCATAAACAATAACCCTCCACACCACACATCACAGAAATACGACTGTGTTCCCTGCAACTCCCTCCGTGTCCCCCAGCCCCTCCTTCTTTAAACTGTATCTCAGCCAAAATCCACTTATCACAGCACTCAGTGGCTGTAATCAGTGCACAATTTTTTATCTGAGCATTTGACCCGTTGCTAGTGTCTTTTGTAGATCATAAACTTGCTACTGTACAGGCCAAAGATTTTTATATCTTTGTCTCATCTGTGGGCACCTCTTGTTTTCCTTCCAATCCTGACCAGCGGCTTTTTTTTTTCTTGTGTCTCTTGTTTTTTCTCCTCCAGGTTTTGTATGCAGAAGAGCGCCAAGCTGGTGCCAGGGGTGACGTTAGACCTCATTGAAAAGTAAGTGGTACTCCACTTTGAAAAAGTACACACTCACTCAAACAAAAATCTCTCTGTGGCAGTTCCTACAGGTAACTTGTGACCAAATTTAAATTTGAGTTAATTATTGATTCTCATACAAACAAACTTAATATTGTTTTGTGAAAAAAAACATCTGTTTTTGTTTAACCCAACTCCTTTGTCGAGAATGGAGACTTCCTGATGCCTTACTATTTGATTATTTGTCACACTTAAATGTTTCAGATCAAATGAATTTTAATATTAGACAAAGATAACCCAATAAATACAAAATACTTGCTTAATCCACTTTGCCAGCTGAGGCACGAGGCGCTGACAAACTTTCTCCAGCCATTGCAATGATGTTTTCATTTATTAAAGGAAAAAGTGGATTGTGGAAAGTAGCATGCAGCAAAGGTCCACGGATTGGATTCAGACCCTGGCCTGAGTCATATGGAGGAATTCTGACCTATTCTTTTTAGCAGAATCACCTTAATTCAGCCTCTCTAGATGGTTTTCGAGCGGCTGGTTTAAAGTTATGCTGCAGCACATTGAAATCAGTTCAAAGCTTGACTAGGCAATTCCAAGACCTTCCTTTTTTGGTTTTGTTTTGATTTTAGACATTCAAATGGGGACTTGCTGGTGTGTTGTGTCCTGTTGCATGACCCATCAGCGCTAGAGCTTGAGGTGCCAAACTGATGGCCAGACATTTTCCTGAAGTATTTTCTGATAGAATTCATGGTTTCATCAGTTACAGCAAGTCAACCAGGTCCTGAAGCAGCAATGCAGCCACAGACTATCACATACAGTGGGGACAATAATTATTGGGAAATGTAAAAATGTGCAAGTTCACCCATTTAAAAAGATAAGAGAGG
>JAQQAE010018968.1:0-11051 GCA_029823295.1 Pseudamia nigra | reverse complement strand
AACCTCTCTTATCTTTTTAAATGGGTGAACTTGCACATTTTTACATTTCCCAATACTTATTGTCCCCACTGTAAGTAATAAACAAAAATTGACAAACATCTCAAACAGGAAAAAAATATGCAATATGAACACAATTTTTACAACTGGATACTGTACAAATGATTTAGAGCTATTGTGGAGGACGTGAAGAGTCGTATGTGGCTCTGGTGGGTTGCAGAGCGCTGTACTTCTCACATTTTTGATCTCCAGGCCAATTTTTTACAGACTAAACAGAAAAGTAACAACAGTGGGATTTAAAGGTACAGTGGTGTGGACAAACTATGAAGTACATTTCAAGTACATGTTTGAATACTTTTTATAACTGTCTACATTTACTCATTATGCAAATATTGTACTTTTTCCTCAAAGGAAAGGTAAATTTATTTACATGGCACATCTCATACCCAATCAACAGTCAGAAGAAAACAAAAATAAAGTGCGTAAACAATTAAAGATAGAAATATTTGGAATAAAACTGAAAATACATCAAATTATGAAAAATAATTTTAAACTATTAAAATGAATTGGACACACATTCTCCAGAAGGTTTGCTATTTTCAAGAAATGGCTAAATAAAGAGAAAATATAGAGCATCATTTGCTTAACAAATGAAGGCTGGTCAATAAGAAAAATCATAAAAACTGTGAATGTGTCTTGAACTGCAGTCGCCAAAGTCATCAAATGATATCTGAGTAAATAGTTCATTTCCAAGGCTGGTAATTCTAATAAACTTATCCTATGTAGCAGTGGTAGATCGTGGTCTTTGCGTCCTCATGACGGTCCTCATGAGAGCCAATTTCATAGAGTTTGCCTTTTGATATTGTCTAAAAGATACAACAAATGGCACAAAGTAACCCCTGACAAGGCACATGTGTGAATTGAAATCCGTTCCAGGGACTACCAAATGAAAGCCATGAGTGTGCAAAGCTATCATCAAAGCTAAGTGTGACTACTTTGGACAATCTAAAATACACTGCACATTTTAGAAATGCCTTTTATTGTGGCCAGCCCAAGGAACACCTGTGCAATAATCATGCTGTCTAATCAGCATCTTGATATGCCACACCTGTGAGGTGGATGGATTATCTCAGCAAAGGAGAACTGCTCACTAACACAGATATAAACAAATTTGTGAACTGTATTTTAGAGAAATGAACCTTTTGTGCACACAGAAAAAGTCTTAGATCTTTGAGTTCAGGTCATGAAAAATAGGAGCAAAAACAAAAGTGTTGCCTTTATACTTCTGTTCAGTGTAAAAAAACAAGTTCTGTCTTGATTAACACTGTTTGCGTCATAATTCCGTACATGTTCTTTGACAGTGTGGCTCTCTTCAATATTAATGTTCAATGTTGAGAACAATCCAATAAAGAACAGCCACTAAAGGAGAAGGTGCCTCCAAACCTTTGACTGCTATTTGCCTGATGTCTTTGTCATATTACAGATTTCTATCCCTCACCTTGTCTTTTACTGGTCATATTAATTCTTTTACAGGACTCCTTGTTGTGGAGTATTTTTTCTTTTACGGATGCAGAGGATGTGATTACTGTACTTCTTCCACTGCTGGATACATAACCTGCATTAATACAACTGCATTTTGTAAAAGAATCATGTGTTTGGAGTTTTATGATTTGTATTTGAAACATGCGTAATTGCGGTTCAGAATGTGCACACTTTGTTTTCTGTGTGTACATTTGTTCACTTGCTGCCTTTTACTTTGACGTATCAGTCACACAAAAGGACACTTGGGTTTTCCAAGTAATGGAATGACACTTAAGAGGCGGGGATTCCCCTGCGGAGGCAGGCTGATGGAAGCGTATCAAGGGTTTGCTAAGTCCAAATCAGCAGAGCAGCCCTGTGATCAGAAAAGACTTTAAAGCTTGAGGTCATTGCCAGAGACCAGCAGAGGGGGCTGTCCCCATTAAAAGGGCATTAACAATGTCATCTCTGCGTATCACACGAGTTCAGACAACAATGGTGTTGTGAGCGTCTGAAGGCCTATAATTGTGTAATGTAGATGAATTAAAGGCGAAAGAAGTGTACTTTTCTTGATGCAGCGAAGAAATATTAGAAATGAGGGGTTATTTACTTTACAGGATGAAGTTGCTTTTCAACTCCCCTTTCTGTGTCTGCTCCCTTCCCTTTCATTCTCTGTCTCCTCTTTCATATTCTCTCCCTCCCTCTCTCTGTCTGTAGTTTCAGGAATTTTTCAAAAGGATGTTCCCCAATATCTAGGACATCTTTTTGGGTCACCATTAAAATGATCCTCCAAACTTATAAAACATGCAGAGAAGTTACCTTTTTTTGCATATATGGAGATCTAAGCCTTCCTGCAGACACAAACAACAACAACATCAACCAGTAGCAACAACAGAAATAATGTATGCTCTCATTATTATTCCTATTTAGAGTTCTAATTTATTCGGCCTTAGTGGGGAACAGCAGTTTCAAAGGAAAAACCATGAAGTGTGGCTTGTTGATAAGGCACAAAAGTTAAGTCAAATTATTCAGCCTTCCCCTCTGTTTTCCCTCTCATTTTCGCTCACACATGAAAACACAAACACATAGTCTACATGCACACATCACTCAGTATCCACATTTCAAACAGTGACAATTTACAATTAATTAGAGTGAATGCATATTTCCTTGCCTGTTTATGATTTGCAAAGGCTCTATGATCTGCAGCTCAAAGCAGAGCTGTGAAGACAGAAGCCCAAAACCTCCCCCAATAGCTCCATATGCTTGGAACAGCCTTTATCGCTGAGCGATTGACGGCCGCATATGAACTGCCAAGATTAAAAAGAAAAAAAAAAATAGAAAACATCCCAGCCACTCCTACTCATCAATGTACATCCAATTCCCGAATAGAATAGAGCTCCATTAGAGATTAAGTCATCAGTCTTTTATTTTGCACTGTTTTTTGTTTTCATTTAATCATCACGGAAATAAGTTAATCACCAGGAGATGATGATGTTGTGTGTATCACTTATACTTCCCAATTATAGGTGGTTTTTTTTCTTCTGTGTGAGTGTATGAGTGTGTACAAAATATATACAGAGACAGAGAGAGCACATTCATCCAAGTACTTCAACCACTACTCTCATATGGTCATGCTGTTGTCTGCCAAAATACAACAGAGTTCTCTCTTTTTCTGTGATATAAAAAAAGAAACAATACCTCCTGCTTCTCCTTGTAAATGGAACACTTATATAAGGCACCATTGTGGATTACATAAATGTCTCAAAGTTATCAATATTTCATCCTCTGTGTGTTTGATGTGTTTGGTAATTGGATATTTATGTTGTGGGCTTCCTCTCTCAAAACCCCCATTGCAGTTTTGTATTTGTGTGTGTGTGTATGTGTCATTCATATAAGTGTGTATGTTTGAATGTTTTCATGTGTAAAGTGTCTTGGTGGTGCCATGTATGCATCCATATGTGTGCATTTTTTTAGCATATGCATGTGTTTTAAAGTCCTTTTACATCACAGTTTCCTTGAAATAAATATAAGATGGCCATTATTCTAAGTGAATTAATTTGTAAAAACTGTATTTCTGAGTTTGTATGTGCGTAATGTGGAGCCCTTTGTAATGTCAGGTGTGGAAAGTCAAGGAGGGTGCCCCACAGGAGAAAGTCAAGACTACTTGAGTGGGTACTTATACTGTATGTGCAAATTGAACAGCACTATTACTGCATTTTTGTATGCATAACTTCTTTTTTTCCTCACACTGGGATGGTCAAGTAGAGGAGAGAGCTGAGAGTTTTCCTCTGTTTCGCTGTGGTGTTTCCCAAGGGCAGACAGAGCTGGTAGCTCTTCTTTGATGAAGACATTGTAGAGAAGAAGAGGAGGAGAAGGAGGGGGAGGAGCACTAGTATGGGACCCCTTTGTGGAAACTTGAGTCTAATAAATGTTTCACATTAGTGACAGTTACTGTGACAAAAGAACTGTCTATGTCTAGAAAGTCTCTGACAAACCACTCACGAGTCGACCTGGGTATCATGCAGTAGCGGCTGCAGTAATAAAAATGTTGAGAAGAGAAGCAGAGGGCGCAACATACATATGGATGGCTGGATGATATAGATATGGAGGTAGAATTCAATCAAAATGAACATGAAGCAGCTACTGTAAGGTAAGTACATGTAATTTATTTTTGTGGCCAAGGGAGGGAGCTGTTGGGTTTTCATTCAGATATCCCAGAGGATGTAGGAGAAACCTGCCAAGACAAAAAAAGAAAGGGAAAAAAAACAGAGCGATGGGAACAGAGGAAGAGAGGGAGGGTGAAACAGTGAGACAGAGAGAAGGAGGGAGTGAAAAGAAGGAGCCTGACTAGTACCTTCACAGTCCATTACATCACTGTTATCTATGAGAATACTCCTCTGGAGCTTACGTCAGTAGGAAAGACTCCAATTACACTCTTGGTACAGGAGCAACACCATCATCATGCTATAACACAAGAAGAAACACAGTCCAGCTCAGAAAATCTCATTGCAAGAATACATGTGACATTTACGTCAGCTCATATGAGAACTCTGCAGTCATAGTGTATGTTAAACATACAGTAGCATGAAGGAGAAGATGAGTCAGAATGGGTTGTGGGTTAATAAATAAGAGCAATAGCAGCTCCTCCTAGCTATTTTGGTGTTCAAGACAGCTTTACTGCTCATCAGACTAACAGCACCTCTGCCCTGCCGCTGATGTGTCTGCTTACCTGCCTGCCTCCTCAGCAGTTCAGCAGAAAGTTGTCTTAAAGTACACAAGAGAAAGGCAGAGTTGGTATGTGTGCAGATGAATTTCTTGGCATCTACATGCAGGTATTTTTGTATCCTGTGTACCCAGGTGTGTTGGTACATACGTGTATGTGAATATGGGGTGGGGCGTTACAGCACTGTGTTTGTGTGCTAATGATCCCAAGCTCTATTCCTCTGCCATGTGAAAGTAGCTCAGTGCCTGGAGGTCCCAGATAACCTGTTTGTGTGATTTTGCTGTGGCTGCGGATATTCTGGTCTTATCATCAATCATTAGGCTTTCTTGCTAGCTGTTTGAATCAGGTTTACCCTGCTGTGAACACATTTAGTGTAACAGGATATGGTTTGGTGTGGGTTTGTGTGATTGTGCGTGTGTGCATGTCCTGCTGTGAATGCAGATACAGCAACACTCAGCACTGGACATCGCAGCAGGCAGCACCTGAGAGAGACTGAGAAAGGAAGTTGTGTGTGTGAGCATATCTCTATGGTGTGTGTGTGGGTGTGTGTGTGTGTGTGGGTTGGTGTGTGGTGGGAAAGTGCTGTTCTGTAAAAAGTGGAGAGTTGAAAAGGAAGACAGAAGGACAGAGCAAATGTGCATTCACATCAGTGAGCACCAAAACGGGCTACACTGTAATACATGAGAGATTCAAGGTGCATTGTCTCACACACAAACACACATGCTCCACTATCCAGGTGCAGCGGCTGGTGACTGTGATGAAGCAGCTCCTCCCAGGCAGAAATAGGTCAGAGAGCCTCAGGGCCTCAAGAGTACGGAAGGCAGGCCTCTGTGTTTCTGTCAGACATACTGATACACACATCTGAATATACCACAGCTCGGAAATGAGTGTAGAACCAGAGTCTGTTCGATCACCCACGATCAAGATATCTGCCAAAATATATGGCCACCAAATAGCAGAAATCTGAGCAATTTTCTTTTCATTTTCTTGTTAGAAGCTGTAGCACCGAGTATCCCACGCGTTGCTCGGATGGAGATGTGGTCAATACTCAGAGGTGTGTAGTACTCAAGTATTTTTACTCCTTTACATGTACTTGTGTAGTTTTTGTCAAATCAATGCAGTTGTTTTTCTCTCTACACTTGTGATGAAAAAATGCGCTTATACTCATTTGGCCACAGCTCAGTGAGAAGGAATAAAAAGAATACTAATAATCAAGTATATTAACAAAAAACGATAAACTAAGTAACAAAATGAGCAGATATTTACTGCGTAAACAAAAGATGCAACAAAATTAAGATGGGAAATTACTGAACAAGAGTCAAGTCTTCTTTTCCTTTCAGCTGTTCGCTTCAGGGGTCGCCACAGCGGAAGGCTGAACAAGAGTCAAGTAAATTATGAAACTAACATAATATGCACAAGACAAGCAAAATGAAGAAAAATAATGAATAATCAGGATGTTAAACAAAAAAACAACATAAGCAACCAAATGTGTAAAAATGATCAATTAAATAAGGCAGGTACAGTAGGTTAACAAAATTAACAAAAAAGCAACAAAAACTGAGTGAAAAAGAAAATATGCAGCAAAATGAGTCAAAGTGAACAGTTCAAGCAATAACAATGGTAAATAAAAAAAAATCAAGTAAGTTTTTCAAATAACCAACAAAAATCATTAATCAAATTTGTGACAAAATTATCAAAAATTCTCAAAATGCCTGTTTGAACGTGGCATATCATGCTGTAATGAAGTTACTCACTACTTGAGTAGCTTTTTATGAGATAACTGTTTTACTTTTACTCGGTACTTTTTCTGAGCACCTTACTCCTTCTTGAGTTTCTAGAATTACTTGAGTACTGTTTCAGTGATCTCTACCCAACACCGTCAGTAACCATTTGACGTTTCATGTGGACTGATTCAGGTACTTTCAGTCTATCACAGTAACATTCCAGGTGTGCAGATACAGACACGGGGTCGAGAAAACATCGTCAGTAAATACTTGAACAATCACATTTTTTAAACAATGCCATAGTTTAAGTTTGTTAGATTTCCTCGCAGAGAATTTGGGGTCCTAATGCACCGTCCAAACATATAGCAAGCATATCCTCGTCTCAGATTCATGGTATATGTGTTTTTGATATTATGCCATGTGTAAATGGTGCTTTAATAATTAGCACTTTGCCTCACAGTTTGATCCTGGCAGCCAGGTAGGGCCTTTTGTGTGAAATTTTTGTGCTCCCTGTCTGTGTGGGTTTCCTTCTGGTGCTTCGCTTACCTCCCACAGTCCAAAGACATGCAGGTCGTCTTAATTGGTGACTTTAAATTGCTTGTAGCCATGAATGGGTAATCCAGAGAAAAACAATTGTCTAGATTCGAACCAGTCATTTGTCCTGTTCCTGCAAGAATAAGGGTTACCCCAGTTTAGCCATATTTATGTACTTAATTTTGACTTCTTTGAAGCTATTTATACTACATAACCAAGAAAAAGGCTAATCTAATTATTCAGTTTTTGAAATGACAAAAAAAATTCACAAAGCACTGTGATAAATCCTGTAACCTGTAAGCTAAGCCAATTAAATGTGCACCATTTTTGGCTGAAGTTGTCTTAAGAGTGATGACATTTCTAGAACACTAGAGTGAATTAGCACACAGTCTGTGCTAATTAGTTACAACTCAAAGAAACTGTAAAAATTACACAGTGACATTGTATATTTATTACAGTAAATCAAATGGAATTTGAGTGTGGCATTTCATTTAATATTGTCTGATCACATGCTCTTCATCCTCATCAGAGTTACAAATATAGAAACCAATAACTGTTTCCATGTGTTTTTATCTCACATAGTAATTTTAATTTACCCAGTTTAATGGCCAGCCACTGAACTGATGGTGATGCGTACAAACACAGGAGCTGCTACCCCCACCTACCAGCTTCCTCTTCTGTATTTGGAAGTGGGATTAGGGGTTATGGCTGAGGTATGGGAATGAGGCTTACCTGGGAGTGGAAGCCTAGTTCTCAGTTCCTTTGCAGAGAAAGAGATTAGCCCAATACATAAACACGCTGGAACTTCTTCCTACCAGGGATTAATGGATGCATGGATACAGCGATGGGTTATTTTACTGCACATGTATATTTATGCAGTTAGATGTGCTTTGAAGCTGGGTCCTTCTCCCTACATGTTCACTCATCTTCCAGATTACGTGCAGTGAGATTACCCTACAGTGATGGGGCACTTCTCAAACCTGGAAACTGATTAGGGGAAGATATCAGCGTATCTAAATCGACACATGACAAACTGGAGCGATAAGCCTCCCCCATTTCAAATTGGACTCATGCTATATTGTTTACTGAAAAGTTTGTCCATGTCAGTTAGCAGCTATTTGTTTGTGGGAATCAATACTGGTATATTTTATTCTGTTTGCTTGCAAGTTCTGCCCAGTCATTGAGTTGGTAGCTATTTGTTTGTCCAGAATCAATATTTTTTGTTACATCCTCACCTGCTAAGCAAAGCAGCTGCCATCTCCAGGAAGAGACCTTATGTAACTCAGCAGGGAGCCCACCAAAATGAAGTCATTGAAGACAGAGGGAAAGTGTGCTTTTATGCATGCACGGGACTAGTATGTATAAAGGTTCACATTCAATTCTGCAAATGTCAAATTTGGGAAAGGCAGTGATTCGTTGCGCCTCATCTGAAGTACAACTCGGAAGTGTAATTGGTCTCCTGACACATGCAGTTCCACACAGACTCTCACTCACATGCTTGCTCTCTCACTTGCTCATTCTCTGTTTTCCATGCCTTTGAACCCATCAGAATGCATTAGCCAGAGAACAAAGACTGTGTACTTGGGATGATGTTGATTAGTCAATTACACAACAGGGAGTATGATAAGAAAACTCTGGAGGATCTCATTAATATAATGCCTCATTATGTCTTCCACCAAGTCACCCTTTCAAGAGGGTTCCCCCCTCTCTTGACATATCATATATTGCAATTCGTACCCGGATGGTGCGACAAGTTGTCAGTGGGCTTGTATGTTCCTCCGAGCAAATGTGGAAGTCTTATGCTGAAGCCATTACACATAAATGGAGCACTTATCATTCATTAAGTATTAACAGTGCTCATAGTGAAACAGTTTGAGCACAGATGAAGGTGTACTCTATGTGAATTTGGTATTTAGCACAGTAATGTAAATCAGGCGCCATTCTAGGATCAGAACTTTAGGGGGCTGATTCTAGATATATTTGCAACAATCCTTTCAGTTACTAGTAACATTTTATTTATTAAGTTTAAACTATATTGAGGCTTGTAAGCCCTATAAGGTAAGATATTTTGAGCAAATGAGATACAGAAATATATTTAACCTTTCCCTTCATTTTCTTGATTGTTTGTGTGCATTTAGGGAGGAGGTTACTTTGTCCATTTTGTTCAATTTTGATCATTTTGCTGCACATTTTATTCACTTTTGTTCATTTTCTCTAAAAAGGAAGAAAGGGGCTAAAGTGCCACAGGGTGCAGACCCCTGCTCTAATACAAACAACACTCAGGTATTGCAGCTAAATAAAACTGTACGATAAAATAAAATATGAGCTCATCTTTCCTTTAAATCTTTGTTTGATCTCTGGATACATATGTCTTGAGTATCTGTCAAATATTAGGTCAGGCATTTCAGAAGTGCCTCCTTGTTGTTCATTATTCTCTGGCTTACTGAGAGAGACATGAAGGAGCGTCTTCTCCCTGCTTCAGGTTTCAAAGGAGCGTTAGCGCTATGCACAGGAAACAAAGCATATGTTTTCATCTCAACTTTTAAGAGAACCTACTTGCTATTTATATCCAATCACAAGCAACAGAGAGATGACAGCTCTGTCTTATTCCAACTTTCTCTCTCTGTCACCATTATTCTTTGAAAAAATTAAGCAATCAGTATGTGTGTCTTCCTTGACTCTGCATGTAAATTAGTGTGTGACTCATGTCCCTGGTGCCTCACTTACATATAAAACTACAAAATCAGTTAGCTGTCATTGTTGGATGACAGCTTCGGCAAATCAAAGGTGTATCACGCTGGTAACTTTGAAAAATACACACAGATTTGACATCAGATTTTAAGTAAATAGCATTTAGAGGAGACCTTTTTTAACAAAATCAGTCCTCGCTGAGCTGCTAGTCGAGAGGATGAAAGTGGTAATTCTGGTGTTATGGCGGGGAGGGTGGGAAAACACAAAGGCACAAAGGAGCGAACAAGGAAGTGTGAAGAACGGAGAGAAATGTATCGTCTGACAGGTGGCACACTTTCTCTGCATCCTTCCTCCCTGAATCTAATAATATGACACACTGCAAATGATGTAAGATAGCTGAGAGAAAATGAACATTGCTCATGCAAATAAATAAACTCTTACTTTGCTGCATATGTTGTGAATACAGCATAAATTAATGAATGGCGTTGGTAGAATTCAGTGGTACCGCCTTTGAAATCATGCTGAGAGTGAAAGTGAGTACATCTGACTGAATACACACAGAATATCCACTTTGTTGAACATCCCTCTATTGTAAGTGGATTTTTTATGCATTAGTTACCTTCAACCATAACATGAACATCTTTGAAACGCAGATAAACACACACAAAAAAAAATCAAAGACGGCACCGAGATATCACTGCAACACACTAACAATTATCACGATTAATATGAATTTTCCGGCCATTGAGTGTTACATATCCTCATCTAATGGGATTCATCTAATTACACTGTTTTCTGCTTGTTTTCTTGCCTCCGGGATCCCTGACTGTCGAGTTCTCTTGTTCTAACTCGCCCGCAGGAGCCCTGTAAATCTTAACATCAGAGAACCTAAGGAAAATTTTAATGGTTTCTGAAATGAGCATCTCTTCAGGCAACAGCTCAACTTTCTCCCACTCAGAAACTTTCCTGAAGCGGTACATGCGGCCCACCACCACTTCTGCACTGTTGCTTACTCTCATTGCTCCATTCGGGGTCCTGCTACCAGTACCTTCCTCGCCTGTGGCTGATGTTAAGTAGAGCAGAGATGGGAGCTCTTGCCTTTTCAAATTGGTTCTTCGGTCGTCTTTAGAGTTTTGGCAGAGTTTTATGTTTTGCTCACAGTGTTGTTCAGGCCTATATTTAAATTAATCATTTGCTTTTATTTATCAGAGTTGTGTGAGATCTGTATTGTCTGAACTGCTGCTCAGTCGCTTTATAACAGTGGTGAGTAAACATACAGTAAATGGTTTCAGGGGGATTCGTCCCCCTCAATAGTTGTAAAATGTCCATTTGTGCCCCCCCCCCCCAGTTAAACACTTTCCTTT
>JAQQAE010018967.1:0-11052 GCA_029823295.1 Pseudamia nigra | reverse complement strand
TCTAGATTCATTTCAACTTTTTTTTTTTGGGTGATGAGTCGATTTTTGTAGTTTATTTTATGCATTTATTTTTCAACTTTGTTTTGCTCTGTTTCTTCATCATATTGTTAATTTTTGCTTGCTTACTTGACTTTTGTCTTTTTGCTTATTTTTTGTTCACTTTGTTGCTTATTTTGGTGGTTTTGCGGGACGACTGTTCGTTACTCTTTTGCATTTGTTCATTTTTCCTTCACATTTTTTCATTTTTCCTTCACATTTGTTTGTTTTTCCTTCACATTTTTCATTTTTCCTTCACATTTTTTCATTTTTCCTTCACATTTGTTTGTTTTTCCTTCACATTTGTTCATTTTGTTGGTTATTTTTGTTCAACTTGTTCTTTGTTCATTCGGCCTTGAATTGTGAAGCGCCTAGAGATAATATACAAATAAAGTTTGATTGATTGATTGATTTCTTTCTTCAGTAATTCAGTACTTTTGCTACTTTTTGTGCAGTTTTGTTGATATTGATGATTATTTTGTTCCATTTTCTTCCTTTTCTGAATAATTTTGCTCATTTTCTTGGTTATTTTGTTCAGTATGAAGACAATTTTCATCCTGTTTTTTCTTCCGTGTTGTTCAATGTTTTCATTTTTAAGTATTTGTTCATTTTGGTGATGATTTTGTTCCTTTTTTTCCCCAAGTCACATTTTCTCTTTACAAATATATGACAAAGGGTCAGTTTGACCCAAATAACACATGACGAGTTAAAGCCTTTTTCAACTCGTGTTTTTTTTTTTTTTTTTTTAGAAATGACCTCTAGTGGTAAAATCAATCTAAAATTATTGTTTTGCACACTTCTTCAATTTTGCACAAGAAGTATGATTCCTAGATCCCTCATCCAATGCTGTTTGGTGCATTTTAGGAACATTTACAGCCTTTTGGTCGTGCCTTCTGGTGGCAAAATTATGAGGCTATTATGGCAAAATTGTAATTTTGTAAATTTGCCCTTCAAATCTGCACAAAATGGTCAATGCGATTGCTAAGGCCTAATATAACACTCTTTGATTTATCTTGGACACTTTCATACCTTTTCTGTAGGTATTTTGGCTGTGAGCCTTGGTGGCAAAATTATAAGACCAGTAGAGCAAAATTTTCATTTTGCTCTACTGGTAGTTTTAGTCTTTTTTAGTTAAACTCTGGTGGTAAAATTGTCATTTTGTACACATTTAAAATTTTGCACAAACAGTGTTCTGTATGACTGCTAGTCCCTCACATAATGCTCTCTAATGCATTTTTGGCCCTTGTCTAGTTTTTTTGCTAGTGACCTGTGGTGGTGACATCAGAAGGCTGTACTATGGAAAAATTGCGATTTTGCAAATGTTTTCAATGTTGCAGAAAAAGTGTTCCATATGATTAGTAGACCTTAATATCATGCATGCTGGTGCATTTTAGGAATGTTTCAAATGTTTTTCTAGGTTTGCTTGTAGTAGCTTCTGATAGTACAAATCATAAACCTGTACTATATCACAATGCTCATTTTGGGCATATGCTCAGTTTTGCACATTAAGTCTTCTATATGATTGCTAGACCCTTATATAATGATCTTGGATGCATTTTAGTCTCTTTAATGCCCTTTTCTAGGTTTGTTGGTACTGACATCTGGTGGAAAAATTATAATGTTGTACTACGGCAAAACTGTTGAGACATTTTTGACACATCTTAAAATTTTCATAAATAGTGTTCCATGTGACTGATAGACCTCTACATAATGCTCTCTGATCCATTTTTAGGAAGGTTGAAAGGTTTTTTTCTACATTTTTTGGGTGTGACCTCTCAAGGCAAAAACATAAGACGATAGTAAGGAAAAATTGTCATTTCATGTGTCAACAAATGCACAAATATTGTTCTATGTGATTGCTATACTGTAATATAACACTCTTTTTTAAGCACTTTTAAAGCCTTATTCTTGATTTTGTTTTAGCAGTGACCTTGGGTGGTAAAATCACAGTGCTATACTATGGCAAACTGTCATTTTTGAGACATCTTTAAAGTTGCACCAGCAGTGTTCTATACGATTTATAGCCCTTTATATAATACGCTCAGATGCACTTTTAATCCTTTTCTAGCTTTATTTCTAGGTTTTTTGGTTGTGACCTCTGGTGACAAAATCATGGCAAAATTGTCATTTTGGACATGTGTCCAAATTTGCACAAATACTGTTCGATGTGATTGCTAGGTCTCTATATGTTGCTTTCTGATAAATTATGAACACTTTTAAGCCATTTCCTAATTTTTTGGGTAGTGGTCTCTGATGGAAAAAAAAATCATAAGGCTATGTTATGGAAATAAAATATAATTTTTGAGACATCTTTAAATTTGCACAAACACTGTTTTTTATGATTAATAGTCCTTAACGTAATAATTATAGGCTGAAATGTAATGCTCTCTGATGCATTTTAGGTACTTTTAAAAGCTTTTTCTAGTTTTTTTGGTAGTGGTCTCTGGTGGTGACATCATAAGGCTGTGGCACAATAGTTATTTTGAACACATCCTCATTTTGGCACAAAAAGTCTTCTACATGACTGCCAGACCCTCATTTAATGCTCTGTGATGCATTTTGGGAATGTTTAAATCTTTTTTTCTAGGTTTTTAGTGGTGACCTCTGGTGCCAAAATCATCAGGCTGTAGTATGACAAAGTTGTCATTTTGGACATGTTCTATGTGATCGCTAGGCTTTAATGTAATGCTTGCTTTTAAGCACTTTAAAAGCCTATTTGAGGATTTTTTGGAATTGGCCTCCATCCTCTAACTCCTAAGGCTGTACAAAAGCAAAATGATGATCTTTGAGACAACTTAAAACCTGCAATAAAATGTCCTGTACGACTGCTAAGCCCTAATATGATGTTTTTTTGATGGATTTTAGGAAGGTTTTTTTTTGGCAGGCAATATACTAAGGCAAAATGATCAATTTGCAGGTCTCCAGTTTGCTCAAAAGGTGTTCTATATGATTGCATATAGCTCATGTAATGCTCTCTGATGCACTTTAGGAATGTTTTTTTAGTCTTTGGTATTGACTGCTGGTGTAAAATTGTCACTTTATACACGCTTTGAAATTTTCAAAGAAAGTCTTCGATATGATTACTCCTGATTACCTGATATAAAGCAGTCTGATACATTTGGATCCATTTTAAAGGCTTTATGGGTAGTGATAGCCACTGGTCCAATTATAATGCTACACTATGCCAAAATCATGATTTTTGACATGTACAACATTTCTGTGGTGCACATTCCTGCTTGATTTATTTCAAAACCACATCTTATGAGACATGAAAATATATAGAGTCATTTCTTGCATTTTTCACAGCATCAGGTGTCCTGCTTGCAGTTTTACAGACATGATTCTGTGCCGGAGAGTAGGCGGGGGATGGCCTATTTTTATTCTACATGCACGTCCATGAGCCTGAACAAGTGTGAAGTGAAACAAATGGTTGCAAATGAAACTGGCACTTTGGAGACGTGACCTACGCTACCATGTTTGACTTGCACACGCGTCAGTTGGAAACGCATGATTTCATGAAACACTGTGCTGGGTTTAATGGAGGGTTGGAACAAATGACCTTTATGGACGTATGTGTTGAAGGAGCCGACGCCTCAACAAGAAGTGAATGAATTAAATCACATAAGAGTGTTGTTTTATTTATGTTTATCGTGTGAGAACAGTCAGGCGTCTCCATGGCTTAGTGATTTTTAAAAAGACGAAATGTAAGTTCCCAGTAACATCATCATCATCCACTGAAACTCTCCACAGGAATAAAGAAATACAGTCTCCACCATCCCCTGACAGATGTAATGGGGCTCTAACCTGCCAGGCAGCTGTCCCATCATGGATACTGCAGCAGAATAATACACATTGGCAAGATGGAGGCTTATAAAATCTCATTTATTTGGCTAAATTAAGCAAATCTTCATAGCACGTCACATTCCATCTCCACGGTATGTTTCACAGCAGACGAGCGTGGAGCAGAGAGCGCGAAGGAAAATAGAAAAATAGACACTGACTGAACATCATTCCTCAAATAACATTTTGCACACTGGCATCTCATTATGTTATATCATTTTCTGTATAATGGTAAGGTACTGTCATGACATTAAGCTTGTCTACGTGTCGCCCTTCATGGCACACTATCAATAATAAATGCAATTATTTCACATTGTGCAGTTTAAGTGAAATTATGTGATATTAATTCACCGGTCGAGTGATATAAATCTCATTTGGTTAAGGTGTAACTGGTAAGAAACAACAAGTATGTGTTGTAGGCTGAGCAAATCAAATGGTCCATGAAACGTCAAAGTAATTGGTATCTATTCTTTCTCCGATTCTTGCCGGAGTTTGCCATACAGCTATTATTATTATAGGTTCAATGTTTGTGACATGCACATAAAGATAGGAAATGGGCTCAAATGTCTCCTGCAACCTGCATTCTGAGTTTGTGCATGTTTAGTCTGGATAATAAAACAAGGCCTTAAATGTTAGATTACAATCAGGAATAATAACAACGTCAATGTAAGAGCTGAGAAATAATGTAATTTCAGACGCTGCTCATTATTCTCTTTGAAAGAAAAAGAATCACAGGGTTTCTGCAGGTTTTAAGTTAAAAGAATTTTCAAGATTATAATACGACAGGTATGAAGGATCTTGATGTGTTTAAGCAGCTTTCGAATTATCCTGCAACTATACAATCTTTACGCCAAACATCATAAGTAAAATATTTTGTTGCACAGTCAGTACACTGAAATGGACACTGATATTTCATATTACGCTGAGTGCAGAGTGTTAGTGTCAGTCCAGCTAATACTAGACTTTAAAAGTACAGTGGAACCCCGGCTTACGAGATTAATCCATTCTGGGGTCGAGCTCATGAAGCAAGAAACTTGTGAAGCGGGACCGATTTTCCCATAAGAGTACATGTAAAACCAATTAATCTGTTCCAAAACTCCCATATACACACACCCACGTAAGGTATCTGGAAAATAATGTTTATTTATTATTATTATTATCTGAAAAGGAAATTATGTTAATTATCTGAAAAGGAATGCATAAAATTAGTTCTAAAAATTATTTATAATGACACGTTACCTTGACGTACACGTACTAAACGTGACATCTCATGTAGAGGCTATAGCTCAAGCGGTGGTTTTACTTTTACGTCACAAACTTTGGTCGTGAACAGGCGGGAAATAACACATTTCAAGATACGGCTTCTAACTCTCACAGCCGTAAAGCGGCCGCTGCCGTAAAGCGTCTGTGACGTAAAGCTGCAACACACAGTAACTTACTGTCTTAAAGGCGTATATGAAACTCACCACTAGCATCCTTCTTCGGTCCCATGATGAAAAAACACAAAACGAAGCACTGTTTCAGGTGAAAAAAGGAACAAATATGAAGCACAATACAGCGCGAGCTTCACGTCTACATTTCCAGCTCTCGCTCTTGCTCCCGTGAACTATTTTACTTGCAACCCAAGTTTTTGCACAAAATTTTGCCTGATGTCTTCCTCGTAACCCAAAAAAATCGTGTGCACTCGTAAGCCAGGGTTCCACTGTACATGCTCGACTGAAAGAGAAGTTTTAAAAGTCAGACTAACACAATTGAAAGTGGCTGTAGACCTGCATGTAGACCGAGCAGTCGGACTGCATGCTAACCTGCTAACTCGCTATTGACTATTGTTGTGGTCTGTGACATCATAGGTTAACTGGAAATGGTCTAATACAAACAAGCTGAATGAGTGAGTATCACCACTGATATGATTTCAACAACAAATCAATTACAGACCCCTGCCTGTGTACTGAGATAAAGACAATAGTCCAATTAATCAACTCAGCTCAACTAAGCTGTGCATGTAAATGTACTGACTGTGAACAGTGAGCCATGGTGAGCATAAGGCTATTTTTTATAATTTTCGAATTATACATCAATTACACATGATATCTGTCAATTTAAAGTATAATTTTCCAAATCAAAAAAGTTTGTGGCAAAAATATAAAACTATCAGTTAGTTGTGTGTGAAATGGCTCAAACTGCGGAAAATCATCCAGACTTGATGTCACTGTTTGAGATTCAAGTGTTAAAAAAAATGAAATGCTTCCAGGTCTACACATGTGAGCTGCAGACGGACGCTCTGCTGCAGCTCTGACCAGACGCTGGAGGGACAGGCTGCCTTTCATTATGGTCAAAATATTGCACTTTGTTTCCCCCTTTTCCAGAAACAACATTTTGAAGAGGTTGTTTCAGTGAGCAAAGGAAATTAATCTTTCACTTTTCGTCCCATTTACACACAGAGATTTCCACTTGTGACAGATGTTCCACTGTGTGAACTCAGCGTTCACTTCACTCTCTCAACACCCTGGCCTGAAAAAGCCAGGTTTCACATATTTATTTATGTCTAAAACCCTGCAGATATCACTACTTTATAAAGTTTTAAAGGAGATGTACCATATTTTTCGGACCATAAGGCACAGTTAAAATCCTTTCATTTTTTCAAAAATCGACAGTGCGCCTTAAAATGCAGTACGCCTAATTTATGGATTCATTCTGGTTGTGCTTTCTCACCTAGAACTGATTTTATGTGGTACACGGCGCTCAATAACCTGTCAAAATGTTTCAGTACGACTTTGGTAAGTTACGAAGCCGCACCACTTGTAGGAGCATTACGGTAATCAGGAGCCTGGCACAGAGGCATCCTTACGAAGCGGATTTCAAACATGGGAATAGAGCAGCTGCGAAAGAATTCAACATTAATGAATCAATGGTACGGCCGCCCAAAGCCAAACCGCGAGCCGTGTGGGAGGCGAACACACGCCCACCAAGACAAGGAGGCAACGCCGGGCGAGCCACGCCACCACCCACCAATGGACCGTGGAGGCACCCGCCCCAAGCGCCGTCCGAGCCCCCACGAAAGCCAGAACCACCATCGAACAGCCAAGCAACAGCAACACCACCGACCCGGACAACGACCAGAAGTTATCCAGGCCCACCCAGCGCCGAAACCGCCAAACCCAGACACCGAAGATGAAGAACCCGATGGACCAGCGGGAGAGGAATGAACTCAAAGAGTGAGTGTATTGTTTTGTATTTTATGTTATAACTGAACAATGTTGAGTTATTGTGAATGAGTTGAATAGAGTTTGAGTTATCTGCTGTAACTTTTGCATCGCTTAATGCACTTTATAATCCTTATGTGTGGAAAAAGATCATAAATAGATCCTTTATTGACATTGCGCCTTATAATCCGGTGCGCCTTATAGTCTGAAAAATACGGCATTTCCCCTTTGATCAGATGTGTGGACTAATGAAGTGCCTTCGGAATATGCTGTATACATGCCCAACGTATACACTGGGCGTCAGTGGTTCAGGAGGTGCGGTGGGGCATCCAGTAACCGGAGGGTCGGAGGGTGGAACCCCACCCCATCCTGGTCTTTGTCATTATGTCCAGGACACTCCACTCACCTTGCCTTGTACGTACGGTGGTACCCCGGCTTACGAGTCTAATCCGTTCCGCCGTCACAGTTGTGAAGCGAAAAACTCGTGAGCCGCGACCGGTTTTCCCACAGGAATACATGTAAAACCAATCGATCCATTCCAAGACCCAAGAAAACTCCCTGTTGCTTTAAGTGGGTGTGACAATGGTGTGTGACATCATTACATAATGTGCGTGGAGATGATGCAACACAGCCTGCTACGTTACTTAGCCACTTAGCCACAGCCACGGGACAGACAGCGAAGACAAGAAAAGCAGTTTCTATTACGGGAAGAGCTGTTTGCGACAGAGGTAGCAGTTAACACAGCGTACTGAGGCCATATGAAGCTATGGAACGGTATGTGGACGCAAGGCAGGTCAAGACCACAGGAGGAAGACATAGGCTGGAGCCAGGATCCAGGAAGCTATGGAAGATGGAGACAAAAGGTAAGGAAAAACTCTACGAAACTCTCAAGTAATGTAAACCGCTGGAACAAACAGTTTCATGTCTACGTTTCCATGAGGTGGGTGAGTAGCATACACTCCTTTTGTGACCTATTTTACTTGTAACCCAAGATTTTGCTCGTGAGCTGGTGCAAAATTTAGCCCCAAAGTCTTACTCGTAACACGAAAAAAGTCGTGTGCCGATGTGCCCGTAAGCCGGGGTACCACTGGTGGCGGTTGGAGAGGCCGTTGTTACGGATCGGCAGCTGCTTTTCCGTCAGCTGTGGCTACAGATGCAGCGTGTGTGACTGTGGACTGCGTGAATAATGGATTCAGTCTAAACTGCTTTGGGTGCCTTGAAAAGCATCATGCAAATCCAATAACCTGAATAATATCAGCATATCCCATGTCTTATTCGGAAATGTTCCAGACACAAAAAAAGACCTACAGTAAGTGTGACTATCCAACACTCGATGCTGTTTACTTGACATGTGGAGATTTCAGAATATTGTCAAATTTGGAGTGATGGGGAACTCCTAATGTACATTTCAATGCAATGCTTGACTAATACAATGATTTTTCTTTCTGAAATAAGGTTCCATGGGACACAAATGAAGGGACAGGACTGAGCTGATGTTAAATAAACAACATATTCTGCACATTCTATATCAAGCCTTCATCCCAACGGTTCATTTTCTGATTACATGCCGACATTGTGATTTCACACCGATTCTTAGGACACGGATACAGTGCATCTAGAAAATGTGTCTCAGCAGGTTGACGTCAGCTGAAGTGGGGACAACGACCCCTGCTGGTTCTTCAAGGAAAAGTCCACATCTCTAAATAGGACGAGATACTGTGCATGTCTAAAACATTGTAATATCCTCTAACGTAATGTTTAAAGGTAACAGAAGGAACCTCTTCAGCAGGGTGTTTGAAGGCCTCAAAGATGGAGACTGCACACAGTGGAACATCTGACACTAGGGAATAAATGGTTTTAACCACGTATTCACTGCTGCGTGCAAACGGGAATAAAAAAAGTGCAATATTCATCTTCATTATCATGTAAATAGCCTGTTACGAAGTATCCTTTTTGGAATGAGGGAACATCTGAATATTTTGTGCATATAAACAGTCACTGAACTTCAAAATGGCTAATTTCAACAGAATTCACCTAAACACGAGCTCTGATTAATTTATTGAGACCTGTCAAAATAAAATTTAGGGCATTTGAAGGCCTATATTTAGATTATTTTATCTGAATTATAATCCTTTTAAAACCAGCAAAAACCCCGTTTTAATACAACTGTTTTGTGAGTAAAATGAGGTGTCTCATTTTGTGTCATTAACTGAAGTGGTGAACAGAAAGAGTTGTCCAGTCCTCAGATATCCAATGTCAGGACAGCGGGGGCATGGCGGGAGCACCGTTGCAGGATGTTGAACTCCTGGCGGTGTCTGGCTCCGGTCGATAACCTCTGACTGGAGCAGTTTTCACTGGAACGTGGCCTTCATCCTCCTCAGCGTGTCCTGAATCCTCCTGGTTTGTCGCTCAGTCGACTGCTGGAAGTTGGCTCCGTTTCCAGCGGCCAAGAGGTGGACATCGGAGGCGCTGAGGCGGGCGATGCGGAGTCGGAGGTAGGCCTGCAGCTCCCGATCTGGGCTGTATGGATAGACGACCTCCTGGAAGGCGTGGACCTGACTCACCACCTTCGCTATTCTCCTTCAGACACAGGAAGAGCAGAGTTCGCAATGAGGAACAAAGGAGGCAGAAGTAGAAGCAGAACACAAGCATATCATAGACACAGTTTTCTTCTTTGTGCAGTCGGCTTCACAGTGACTTTACTCTGGTATGTAAAGTATGATGTTACTACCTCCATTAAGGACGTCATGTTTTTGCTGGCACCTGTGTGTCTGTTAGCTGGCAACATTACTCAAAAAAGGAATTAACATATTTTGATGAAATGCTCAGGATAGCTCGGAAATACAGGGACCAATGGATTAGATTGTGGTAGTGATGTGGATCATCGTCTGGATCCAGAAGATTTTTAAAGGATTCTTCACTATTGTGAGATGGAACCAAATTCAACATTTGTCCTTGTAATGTCACAAGTAACACCCAGAAAACTTAGCCAAAAACACAAGATAACACCATAATAGATTCTATCAAAGCACAGAGTTTGATCCAAATATGGACAATATTCTGATCTCTATTCTATAGTGATCCAGAATGCTTATACTTACAGGGGTTGAGGATAAATATCTAATGTAAGGTAGTAAAGTCTACTGATTCAGTAATGTTTCCATGGATTTCCTCAACATTTACAGAGCTCGATCCAGAAGAAAACCACCATTATGGAAATATTTTAGGTGACTTTGATGGTCAAAGAATCCAATGAGGGTCAAATAAAGTTAAAAATATTACTTTTAGTACAGTAACATTATGGGAGAAATGAGTATAGATTCAAATGATAATCATTCTTGGGAAACAGATTCTATATCTCGGTGGGGTTTAATCTGGTTAAATAAAGGACAATAGTACTCTAATATAATTCCAAATATGGTGTTGTTCACCTGCCATATTCAGATGAACAGCAGCATATTCTGGATGGTCATTCTGAAGTAGATCAACTAAGACATGCAGGATGTGTCAATGTTATTCCACTTCTACGAATTTAATTTAACCAGTTAAGTCAGTTGAGAACCATTTCTCATTTACAATGACGACCTGGGCCAGAGGCACACACAGAGACAGACAACCATTCCTAGGGGCAGTTTAGAAGTGACCAATTAAACTAGTGCATGTTTTTGAGTGTGGGAGGAAACTCACGCAGACACGGGGAGAACATACAAACTCTACACAGAAAGGCCCTGCCACCCAGCGTTGGGATTGAACCCAGGACCTTCTAGCTGTGAGGCATGAGTGCTACCCACTGCACCACCGTGTCACCATTTATGATCCAGTAGACCATAGATAGACATACGTCATTGATCACACAAAAAGGGGAAATTCACATACAGCAGCGAACTGAGCTTGCGCCTTGCAGTTTGGGGAAATAGTGTGTGTGTGCGTCGGGGGGGGGGGGGGGGTGTACAATAGGAAGAGAGATAAAAAA
>JAQQAE010018966.1:0-11052 GCA_029823295.1 Pseudamia nigra | reverse complement strand
CTTTATGTTTGAAGCCTGAAATGTGGCAAAAGGTTGAAAAGTTCAAGGGGGCCGAATACTTTCACAAGGCACTGTATCTGTCATATCTTCAACATGACATTTTCACCAAATCATGAAGCCATAGATTGGTCAGATAAAATGTACCTTTTCCTAACTTACTTAACATTTACAGTGTTACAGCAACAAATAGCAGTAATAGCAGAATGAATAAGAAGAGATCAAGAGATGACTAAAATTCAGAAGTTGAACTCTAATCCATTAATCACAAAAGTATTGTTTTGACCCTTATGTTAAACAGTAAAATAAGGCTGAAACCCTCATTGCTGTGTATGGTCAGTAATGCCTGTCGTCTGCAGAGCCAGGCTGTGTTGTCAGATTAGACTGGACAGCGGCTTGTCATGGAGCACTTGGTGCTCTTCAGCTATACACCTCTTATTTAATCAATATCCAGCAGAGTGTGTGTGTGTCTGTGTATGTACAAAAGCTTCCATCTATAGTAAATGGAGATGTGAGAAAATGAAGGGAGAGGGTGAAAAGAGATAAAGGTTAAGATTTGCCTGTCTCTTCTGTATCGTCTGTAGACATTTATTGCAGACGAGTGTGAATTGTGGGCGATAACATCGGATTTGTTTTGGTACAGTGTCACCTCAGGCAGGTACATAACTCCAGTCAAGATGTCATGAGGTTTAATGTCCCTTGAGTGAGCAAATGTGCAGTGGAAGCAAGATGCATTGTGAGTACCTTTGTCTAATGCAAGAGGAAAAGTCTCTCACTAATAATAATAACGGGCCTGTTTGTTTACTACATTATTTTGTTCATTTCGTGGATTTAGTGATTGTTTTGTTCTCTCAGTTAACTCAAAATGCATAAAATAAGCCCTAGATAAAAAAGTGAATCAAGAAAATGAACTGTAAATGAACAAAATAATAAAAATGACCCACAAATGAACAAAAGCGGTGAACCAAATAAATAAAAATGACCAAAATGATTGAGAAAATGCAGAAATATTACAGGAAATATTTAAGAAAATGAACACTTTTTTTTTTCTTTAAAAAGAACAAAGGTTAACAAAATAATCAAGAAAAATAGAACAAAAGTAAAAAAAAGCAACACGATAAACAAAAAATAACATGAAAAAACAAAGAAAACAATCCACAGTAGAAACACAAAGCACAAACTAAATTGACCAATAATGAACAAAATATGAATAATGAGCAAAAGTAGTCAATTAAATAAATAAAATATTGAAGAAAATAATCCAAATAATTGAGAAAATAAAGAAAAAAGTAGCAAACTAAGCAAAAAAGAAAAGCTGCAACAAAATTGTCTAAAAATACCCAAAAATCCCCAAAACAATAAACATCATGAAAAAAAAGAAATTAATTGACAAAAGAAACAAAAAATGAACAACATAATCAAGGAACTAAAGAAAAAAGTGGCAGTTTCAGAAAAAAACAGAGCAAACAGTAACAAAATTGAACCAAGAATTAAAGAATTAATAATAAAAACAATCAAAAGTAGTCATCCACATGAATAAAGGTGAACAAAAATAATCACAAAACTCAGCAAAAATAATTAAGGAAAAAAGAAAATTAAGCAAAACAGAGAGCAAACGGAAACAAAATTATCAAAAAACAAGCAAATGATCAAAAGTAGTCAACCAAATAAATAAAAGTGAGCAAAACAACCAAGAAAAGGAACAAAAATAATTCTGAATAATAAAAGCATTACTATTGTAAACACTGAGCGTAAGAAAGAGGGTGAAAAGAGATAAAGGTTAAGACTCAACTGTCTGTCTATGGATATTTATTACAGGCCAGTGTGAATTGTGTGCGATAACAGGATTTTTTTATGCTTGTATAGTGACACCTCAGACAGGTACATGGCACCGGTCCAGTGCTGTTCATCCTCATCATTATTCAGCGCGTTTGTGCCTTCTGAGGTATTCTGTGGCGATGCTGAGATGTGCTGAAAGAGCCGTGTACATACAATCTGATGAGTGTCTGCTACTCTAACATATTCATCTGCCAGCTTGGGAAATCTGTTTGTGTTGCAGCTGTCTGACGTGTTGGTCAGCCTCCATTGATCAACCTATGATGTGTTTGTGTGGAAGTAGTGAATTGTCCAGATGGATGTTTCCTAAAACAATCTGCAGAACCTTCTGGTGCCTCTTGAGTAGCTCATGCTAGATGATTTGTAAATCCTCTGTCGGTGTGTGTGTGTGTGTGTACTGTCGTGTGGTTGAAAGCTGAGATCTCTGCTGCATCATCAGGACAAAAAAGGCTGAGAGAGGAGAACTGAGAGAGGTGTGGAGGGAGAGAGAGATAGGTGAACAGCTCTCAGGTCACATCCACCTCACACCGAGTCCCCCGGGCGAGCGTCAAATACGACAGGCCAAGAAAGTACAAGTAGAACTGTCACTATTGCTACGTAATCACCTTCCTGGAATTGTTTGAGCTCCTCGAATATATTTTTGTCAAACTGCACTAATTGTCTTCATATGATTGTATAAAAATATATAAGTGCAGTAGAAGTGCCCTACTTCTTTCACTTTGTCTGCATAATTTTTGCGATTCGACTGATGTTTTTATAATAAAGTCATCTCAATATGCCCACTTCATCTACAGGCACACAGCTGCTACTGGTCAAGTTTGGACACACTTTTCACTCCATTTTTCATTATTTTCAGCATTGTAGATTCACAAGGAATGGTTCAAATCACTGGAGTTACCTGACTTCTTAACGTGCATTAAACCTTCAGAGGAATGTGGTCCAATCAATAGCCCTATTAGTGCCACTACAATACTGTGCAAATATAATAAGAAACACTCATTTAAATAAAGAGAAAAGATGATGCATTGTTTACTTTAAACCTTTAGTGCATGGTAACTACCCTACAAAGGCAAACTGGCAGTAACAAGGTGACATTAAATTTATAGTAATTACAGAATTGAAGCAAAAAGCAAAGTAAAATGAAATAAATCACTGAGTATGTGGATGTAAAATGAAGAAAGTGATCAGGAAAAGGGAGTCACATAAGAAGGAAAAGTTACAAAATGGAAAGGAAAAAGAAAAATGAATGAATGAATGAATGAAGGGTTTATTTGAACTTGCTGAATCAATACAAAATAAACACAAAAATTAAATAAACACAATCATGATTCATAACATTTTCAAAAGGAGTGGAAAGAAGCTAAGCTTATTTACTCCCACCCCTTCCCCCTTATTAATAAACAAGAATCATGCTTCCTGATTATACTTATTTACAAAACATACATATGTGCAACACTGCTAAACACACACACACACTTGAAAAAAAAGAAAGAAGAAAAGAAAGAAAGAAAAAATAAAATCTGGGCATAGCCCCTCTTGCTCTTTGTACTTTGCAAAAGATATTTTTTGTGCTGTCTTTGAATTGGATCATGCTTGGATATAGCTTCAATTTGTCACTTAATTCATTCCACATTTTCACACCATAAACAGATGAACAAAAGCTTTTACATTTGTTTATTGATACTTTATTGATCCACAAAAAGGGGAAATTCACAAACGGCAGCGAACTGAGCTCACGTCTTGCAGTTTGCTGCCGTTAAATGTTACTGTTTTGATATACAGTAACATTTAAATTTTAACTCTCCTCTTGAAATTGCATTTTCCATTTATTTTGAAAAACTGTTTTTTTTAATTATTGCCAGGGAGTGGGTTGTTTGTTGCTTTGTGCAGTACATGATTGTTGCAGTTTGAAAGTGAAAAAATCAATGAATTTTAATATATTTGATTATAAGAAACATGGATTTGTGTGTTCTCTGTAATCGGCATTATGAAGAATTCATGTCCAAGACCAAGATAAGAAGCAAAATGAACTAACCAATCAATAAAATGAACCAAATTGTAAACAAAAAGAAGATAAATGAACAAAAATTAGCAAAATAAACAAAATAAACAAAATGGGCAAAACAATGAAGAAGTTGCGAAGAGAGGAACAAAAAAATAAGAAAAATGAACAAAATAAGTAAGTAAATGAACAGAATTAGATGCAAAAAAAGAACAGTCAAGAAAATGATTTTAAAAAATGACCAATAAACAACAAGTAACCAAAAGTCTCAGGAAATCTTTCTCTCTTTCACTGTTTACTGAGCTACTACATTTTGCCTTTGTAGGGCGGTACAGTTAGTCACACAAATTAACACTGTATTTACAATAGCGAGCACTATTTGGCCTTGTATAGACCACTATAATAGCAAAATACAGTACTATACAAAATGTGTGGTTCATTCTTAACTTTGTTGTTATACATTATTGCATAGTAAATATATCATAATTAATTATATAAATAATGATTGTATTTCAGTAAAAGTGTATGCCCTGATGGACATAATTTAACAATTTTCAACTGCTGCATGCTCAAAATAAGTGACATTAATAGTGGCATTTTAAAGATTATTTGGAAGTACCCCAGGCTAAAAATGTCATATTCCCAGTTTTTCATAATTCATGCATGTTAAGGTTACAAAATTCTCATGAACTTTGAATGTGTCCCCAAGTGCGGTTGCAAAAACGGTCAAACACTAAGGGGAAAGCAAGACTGAGAGCTACCTCTGCTGCAGAGGATAAGTTCATTAGAATTACCAGCCTCAGAAACTGACAATTTACAGCACCTCAACAAACACTGTCAAATCTGCAATGTGTAATACTTGTTTACAAAGGCGAAAAGTCAAACAGAAATCCAATTTTTGTTCATACATTGCACTGTTCAATGCCAATGAATCTTCTTATTTAGAAGTACTATATGTTGGGATTACAGCTATGCGGTTTGGTGATAAAGTCATATTGCAGTTATGCTTAGCAATATTGCACGGGTGTCAAGGAAAACCTACCGTACATGCTACTCATGTCTAGTAAAACATAGATTTCACCCTAACCAGCATAAAAAACACAAAAAGTTGAAATAATGCAAACGCAACTTTGATTCCCTTTCACGTTTTACACAGGACCTTTCACCATTTCTGTAAATCAGATCAGAGCCTAACACCTTTTAAATATGGATGACTCTTCTTCCACACTGATGCAGCAGGACTTGTTTTGCATGAAGGCAACACAAATGCATGTAGAAGAGTGAACATGGACAGGAACAGTTTGTAGGTTAATTGGCTACAAGAAGAAAGTAATTAACTGTAACACTGAAACACTTTCTTAATTGCATTGGCAAAACCAATTATGGTGAAAAGGTCATGCTGCAGTTTTGATTTGAGTTGGCTTACTTGGTTATCAAAGAAAATGAACACATGACTCATTTCGAAAGTTAATGAATTTCATGTTTATTCTATTCTAATCTGACCTTTTCTATTCTATTCTCTTCTCTTCTATTCTATTCTGTTCTATTATGTTCTAGAAATTTCATGTGATACAACATATATTGAAAAATAAATTGCTATTGCTTCTCTCTCTTATGTTAATGTCACTAAATTCAAAATATTTCCAGATAGCAGAGTCTGCATTTTTTCTGCATTTAGACCACCCTAAATCCTCCTGCATCTCGACTATAATTTACATCATTTTGTAACTGTGTAATTGTACAGACTGCAGTTTACCATTGTAGCCTGAGAACAAATAGAATTTTCCATGTAACCCATCCCTAAGCTGTTCTGTATACATATACTGTATTACTAACTATTGTTAGGTTATATTATACTGTCAGTATAAAACGAACATAAAAGAATGAAGTTGCTAATTGAAACCATTTTTCTGAGAGTTAATTGTTAACAAAAATCTCATTATCTCATTATGCCGATCCTAAGAACAAGAGGAAGGCATATAATCCAATGTATTACACGGGACAAATCTTCACAGTTTCTCAGCAGACAGACAGGTGAAGGGTGATGATCGTCTTCCCCAGTCAGCTTTGAAGAGTTAACCTCCCTGTCTCCTCTCATTGTGGTGTGTGGGAGTCCACCTGTCCAAACCATTAACCCAGCCTACACTGGGATATGATGCTCTGTCTGAGCAGCTAAGGCCAATATGGAAGCAGTAGGTGGCTGATGGGAGGATGAGTCATGGACCAAAAAAAAAAGGAAGATGCAGAAGGAGAGAGCGAACCGACTGTAATAGCCTGGAGCCTGTGGCAGATGTTGTGGTTTTGGAAGATGTGCAGTGCAGCCCTTTAGGCACAGTCTGTGTTTATCTGGAAGTAGCATCCTGAGTATAGACGACAATCTACTGCTCAAAGGCACAAATATGTGTTTATCAATATATGTACACGTGTGTCATAGTAAAGGGGAGTCGTGCCGCTGCCTGTGAACCTACAAAGCTGGAATAAAGGGATAATAATAGAAGGACAGTGTGAGGTTGTATTAGTGGTGGAGCTTAATGGATGGAGGGAAATGGGGAATTTGCCATTAATGGAGAGAAGAGAATGTGTAGCTTACAGAGAAAAGCGTTTCGTTTTCCTTTTGATCTTGCTGCACATGCTCCTGAGAGACACACGCAAGTCTGGAGAGATAGTGGAGAAAAATGTATGGGGATTAGAGACATGTTTAGAAGAGGCAGACAAAGGAAAAAGAGCTGGAAGCGAAGGAAGAGGAAGGAGCTGAAAGGGGAGAGGGGATAGAGAGATAGTGAGGAAGAAGCACACACTGCATTAGCTATTCTGTATGAACACAGACACACATATACAGTACACACACATTCAAGGATGAGTCACTAGTAAGAGGAAAAAGTGAATGAATGAGGCTAAATTCAGTGTGAGTTACAGAAATCTAACTTGGCTCTTCAGTGACGTTATAACAGAACAGAACGTTTAAGCTCTCAGGTCAAACTTGCATCTGAGTGAATGTTTAACAATGATGGGCTTGTGTGTGAGTGTCCAGATTGAAATGTATTAAAATGGCAGCAGTACAAATGGGATCTTCCATCAACACCCTGTGGGGAGTCGGAGTCGAGAGAAGTAACGCCTGCAGCTCTCTGCTGTTGTCGCTGAAGACACAAGACATAGCACTGAAGCCAGAAAACAAACAGAGAGAACCTGAAATACTAGAGGAGTCCTTCTAACTCAATGGACACCTTTAGTCTATTAACAGTCAATATTTCAGTAATATTAGTAAAAGTATTATTGTACTGATGATTCCTGTCTGTCCAGGCCTTCAGAGCGTTCAGGAGAAGATGTGGACATCATTCTGACCAGACTGAGAGAGGTCAAAGCCTTCCAAAGGTTTCCACCGCCGCTGCTGCTGCAGATATGTGCCTGTGCCTTCTATGAATGCCTAGAGAAAGGCATCACATGTATGTATACAGACATAAATGCTATAACTGATTAAAGTAATGTGTCTTCTTGTGTCTGACATTAAACGCCACTGACACCAAAATGATTCATCACTCAACTGACTCCACACTGAACTCTGTTTACAGTAGCCGTATTTATCACTACTAAGGTTCAAAGAATAAAATGTAACATTTTCTCAAAATGTGTAGAAACAACTAGTCATGTATTATACTGAACTGTGCACAAGTCTTAAGGTTGGCGTACACTGTGCATTTTTAGAAAGATGTGAACATGAAGGTAGATTATGCATGCAAATCCAGCACACATTGTGTTTTCCAACATGCACATAGTGCACTGTATGAGTGAGAGCGGACACTGCAAACCTTCTATTTTAATCAATACTGGGCAGGAATAGTGTGTTTTTTTTCCACCTCTGTCTGGTCCACTTTCTTCCTGTTTCTTTTCACTGCCCCCCCACCCAATTATAATACAAAGAATGTGCACATTTTAAGCATATAAAAATCAGAACTAAATGATATCAACAGACAAAACTCCACATTTAGTGACATCCACCCCTCAAGAAGTGACCCAAACAATAGGAAACATTTGACATGTGCAGCTGAATTAAACCTGGTTTGTGTGAGCTAGATCTTATACTTTTTGAGTTTGAAGGGAGGTGACACTTAATACTTGACACTTTTGGGTGGAGAAACTGAAATATTTGTTTTTATATTTCCTGTGTACTCTGGCTGTATTTTCCATGTGTATGGTCATTATGGTCTGCTAAAACAAGAAACCCAAGGTGGCCTAAAACTTTTGCACAGTACTGTATATGTTGGAGACTTGTGTACTTTTAATGTTAGAACTGTAATAATGTTTCCAACAATATTCAAATTCTGTGAAATCCATATTTTTATTCAATGGCCAGTTTCATTTAGATGCCTTATTATCAAAGAATTGTATCAAATCAAATGACTGAACTTAGTAACACTAATTCACCAGTGTGTTCGTCATCCTGCATCTTTGTTTTATGTGGAACACAGCAACCCAGCAATTTATTGATATATTTTTATACTGATCTAGCTGATGATGATGTGCAAACAGTGGTTTATGTAAATTACCAGGCTAATTTGTATACTTGTAGAAACCTAAGGTGAATAACTTACCTACTATCAGATTATTTACTGTTATCTGAAATTGAATCTGATGAATAAACACCACCATATGTAGTTCAAGTAAAACTAATACTTAACCTTGTCTGTAAATATGATTTCTGCCGTTTCTGACACATTTTCACGAGCACTCAAGATGAGCACTGCTGTAATGTCACACTGTTTCACAACATCATCGAGCTTTTACGGCTCTGCCTGAAAGAGCTTCAGTGGCAGAGAAATGACATAAAGTGTGTTTAAATTCTGACTTGTCTCATGTCCCGTCAGTGTTTCGACAAGGAGACATCGGAACCAGCTGGTATGCTGTCCTGTCTGGCTCTCTGGATGTCAAAGTGTCCGAAACTGCCAATCACCAGGCAAGATTCTTTTACATCATCACACTTGAGTCTGACTCAGAATGAAGAACATGTTGAAGGTGTCTGCCATTTCCAAACAGATCTCTCTCTAACATCCAGGCTGCCCTACAAGTGCTCTCTCTGTTGAGGGTCTTGTACCATTGTCGTCAACACTGACATTGTTCTAGTACATTAGTTCCAGTCTCTGTGCTTCAGAATGCTGGAGCAAAGCGGCCACACCACAGAAAAGCAGTCCTCAGGGACCTGTGCTTCTGCAACACATGATAGCCTTTATGGGAGAGAGTGGAAAAGAGCTTTACTGAACATGCAGAGGCGAGAGGATTTGCTCCCAGTGAAAGACAGTGATAAGAAGCTGTCCATTGTAAAATGTCATTTTCATGTATGTGGTCCGGAAATGCCACTGCTGGCCTAGATTCTGTGGCTATATTTGAAATGTTACTTTGGCCAGCAGCAAAGGTCTCCATAGTTTGCAGAATATTTGTGATAATCAGTGGGCAGTATGCATATGCATGTGTTTCCTCCAGGCCAGGCCCTTAAAGACGTTTCTCTCCTTCCAACAGTCACTCATATATGCCTTTATTAACATGAATTACCATGTATTAATCTGTCTGCTCTTTCTGATTCTGCCTCTTCATATGAATTGTTAATCAACTCCTTTCCTGCTGCTTTCTATGAATGGACTTTATCATACCTGACAGCTGCTAAGATGAGACACACTTTGCTTACTAGGCCTTAAATTAGCAACATGTCCCATATGCTCATATTCTCAGTGGTTTAGTAAGTTCTGTTTGTGCACAGGATGCAGTCACTATCTGCACACTGGGGATTGGGACAGCGTTTGGGGAGTCCATCCTGGATAACACACCACGCCACGCTACCATTGTCAGTAGAGAGACCAGTGAGTTGCTCCGCATCGAACAGAGGGAGTTCAAGAGCCTCTGGGAGGTAAGAGACAGTAAAAACAACACCAAAAACTGAGCCTATGAACTGGAACATTACAATCCAGCATGAGCAAATTGAAATATCTTCATTCCTTCTCCTCCTTAATTTAATGTATCAGTCTTTTATTTCCTTTCCTTAAAGTCCACATTTCTGATGCTTCAAATTTTTAAATATACCACTGAACCTAATGCTATCATTTCACTTCATAGTTGTCAAGTTATGTTACTGTATTAATCATGTTTCTGTATACAACATAGCTATGTAAATTATCTTGAAAAGGCCTAAAAAGTGTTGAATACCTGCTGACATCCTGATAGACTGAATGATGGGGTTTTGTGTGTCGTTGTTAGTGACTTCTAATATTTTTATTCAGCCGTTTGTGCATTAATGACTATTTGTACATGGTTTAGCCTCCAATTTAATATTTGTGTGCTTCAACAATAACACAATAATAATGATAATGATGGTATGAGTAAATAACCGACCTTTGGGTTTCCATCTTGAATGCAGACCATACAGGCTGTATTTTCAGGGACTCCTCTATTGTAATTATCACTTTTTCCACAAGAGGGCTCTCAACCACCACAGTGCCTTTTGTTCTTTTACAGTGTGTCGGTGGAGTATACTGTATATGTAGATGTTGTTTTCAGGGGCTGTGCAGTGCTTGCAGAACGATATACAATGCACTGATCTAACGCATCAAATGATAAGTACGAAATGTGCAGTTCAGACACTATGATGGGAAAACAGCAGAAGTGTCTTTTCTCCTTTACTTACTGTTATTATTTCAAAATGTTAGCCCAGGGGTCTGCAACCTGTGGCTCAAACCTGTTCAGCCCCCCTGCAGTAGCTCCTGTGGCTTTGTCCATTAATGGAAGCAACACATCTTAATAAATCAAAATGAACAAAATAAGCAGTAATTTGTTAACAAGACGAATAATTAAGTAGATAATGAACAAAAATCACAAAAAACTGGGAACAATTCCACAAGCAAAATATTGAACCTAATTAGAACAAAACTGAACAAAAGTAGACCACAGAATAAACAACATAATGAGGAGCTGCATAAATTCACAAAAAAGGCCAAAAATGATAAATATATTCAATGAAAATTAATAAAAAAAAATAGATAAGTAGTTAAGTAAATGAACATATGTTTGACTAAAATAATAAAAACAAAATTTTTGCACAAATAAAATTATAAACAAATGTGAACAAAAAAGACTGAATATTCAATAAAATGATGAATTACCGTATTTTCCGCACTATAGGGTGCACCGGATTATAAGGCGCACAGTCCAAAAATGTCACATTTTTAATTTTT
>JAQQAE010018965.1:0-11052 GCA_029823295.1 Pseudamia nigra | reverse complement strand
AAGGTGTTTGAATCAGCAATTTCATTTTGATCTATCAAGTAACTGATGGACACAGTAGTAGTTCAGCAGTGAAATGAGGTTTATTGGATGAACAAACAATGTGCAATATGCATCAAAACAAAATTAGACGGGTGCATAAATTTGGGCACCCCAACAGAAAAATTACACCAATATTTAGTAGAGCCTCCTTTGTACTCTAGGTGCTGGATTGAGTTGTGGATTCAGGATGAAGGTATTTTGGATCATTCCTCCTTATAAAACCTCTCCAGTTCAGTTAGGTTTGATGGTAGTTGAGCATGAACAGCCTGATTCAAATCATCCCATAGATCTTCAATGATATTCAGGTCTGGGGACTGGGATGAACATTGTAGAACATTGTATTTGTTCCTCTGCATGATGCCTGAGTATATTTTGATCTGTGTTTTGGGTCGTTGTCTTGTTGAAATATCCAGCCCTGGTGTAACATCAACTTTGTGACTGATTCTTGAACATTATTCTCAAGAATCTGCTGATATTGAGTGGAATCCATGCAACCCTTGACTTTTAACAAGATTCCCATATCCGGCACTGTCCACACAGCCCCACAACATGATGGAACATCCACAAATTTTACTGTGGGGTAGTATGTGTTTTTCTTGAAATGCTGTGTCCTTTCACCACCATGCATATCACCCCTTGTTATAACCAGATAACTTAATTTTCATTTCATGAGTCCACAGTAACCTATTCCAAAATAAAGCTGGCTTGTCTAAATGTGCTTTTACATACTTTGTGACTCTGTTTGTGGTGTGTATGCAGAAAAGGCTTCTTCCACATCACTCTCCCATATAGCTTTTCCTTGTTCAGAGTGAATTGTTGAATGATGCACAGTGACACCGTCTGCAGTAAGATGATGATGTAGGTCTTTGGAGGTGGTCTGTGGGTCGTCTTTGATTATTTGCAGCCTCCTTTGCCAGTGATCTTTTTCTTGGTCTGACACTTCTGGTCACGTCAACAACTATGCCTGTGGTTCTTCCATTTCCTCACTATGTTCCTCACAGTGAGAACTCACAGCTGAAATCTTTGTGATAGCTTTTTGTAGCCTTCTCCTAAACCTTAATGTTGAACAATCTTTGTTTTCAGGTCATTTGAGAGTTGTTTTGATGCTCACTCTTCAAAGGAGATTCAAAGAGAAGAACAACTTGAAGTTGGATACTTTAAATACCTTTTCTCATGAATGGATGCCCCTGTCTGTCAAGATCAAGGCTTAACAAGCTGACCAAACCAATTTTGTGTTCAATAAATCAGTGCTAAATAGTTAGATTTTCAAATCAACAAAATTACAAGGGTGCCCAAATTTATGCACCTGTCTGATTTTGTTTTGATGCATATTACACATTTTCTATTCATCCAATAAACCTCATTTCACTGCTGAAATATTACTGTGTCCATCAGTTATTTGATGCATCAAAATGAAATTGCTGATCCAAACACCTACTGATTTATAAATAGAAATTGTCAGGGGTGCCCAAACTTTTTCATGTGACTGCATCTTTAGTTTTTTACCTTTTTTCAGAAGTCCATAACTGTTCTGTAACATCCATTTCTTTCACTCCAGTGGTTGACATTTAACAATAAACATGTTCACAATACGTGACATGACACTCGCCTGCATGGACAACTATTTGCCTCACTCGGCAGCACCCGACTGCTTCACCCTTTTTATAAAGCAGACACAACAACCACCACGTGGTGGGGGAGGGAGTCATATTACTCAACATAACTCCTGCAGGCTTGTCTGTTCCTTTGCTTGTCATGTATCTTATTTTTAATGTTGTGTTATAAAAAACATGCATTTTTAAATTAACTTGGCTCTCATCATATTCTGTGATAAAATACAAAAAATTTCACTTGAACTTTGAGAAGCATTTACTGTATTTTGTAATCTGTAAATTTAAGGTGCTATAAATGAGGTGTTTCATTTGGGGGACAAGTTTCAAAAGTTCTTCCGATTGTTCAGATTGACCATTTCTTAATGTAAAGTGTCAAATGATGCGTTTTTAGTCTTGTTAATTAATTTGTTAATATTATTATTTTTTTGGACGTATACAATGTTGAAGGAAAAATACTGAAGGTAAAGGTCTGTCCAAACTTTTTACTGGTAGCTTAGTGCATTGTTGCTTCCTAGTAAGATTGTGGTGACATTGATACAACTTGTGTTATTCTTTTATTGAGTTCTCAATCTCTCTTTTGTGTTTATGGGTAAAACAACAAAGCAGTGTGAATTTCAGTGAGCTTAGCAGGGTCCCCTGCAGATGATTCAAATGTTCTACTTTCAATTGTATCCACCTATGTATACATTGTTTTACCCGATTGCAACCACATGTTTTCATCTTATATCTTCTCAAAAATTCACTACAGACCTTCTTGACATTTACGTGATCCCTGACTAATGAAGGGCTTAATATTGAAAACATGTTCTTTCTGTCTCTGTCACAGGCTAAAGCTGCGACAGAGGTGGCTCAGACGAGCAAGATGAGTGCCAACGGTGTTTAAAGAGGAGCAGCAGTCTTTGGACACACAGGGAGACGGACCTGGAAGCAGTGATCAGTCAAACCATCCCTGAATGTCTGCATTTCGGCAGTTCCTTCATTGTTTTGAAGCACCTCTGTAAAACCCCATCACTGGAGGGGGCTCGAGCCTGTGGCCTCTTTGTCCTCAGATCATCCACGGTGTGCGCTTTGCCATCTCTGTTGGCACCCAGAAGAGGTGTGCTATCAAGGAGCACAGTTTGCTCCATCTTGGTCTGTTTCTCTTATTTGTGCACTCCATTCTGCCTGATATTTTCCTGAAAACACACCATCCTCCCATGGCCGATCCGGGTTTTCCCTCTCCCCATAGTGTGTCTTCAGTCTGAACAGCCTCCTCTTGTAAATTTGTAAATATCCTGTATATTTTCACCTCTTGCATTGCAGCAGCTCTGTACAGTTTGCTATGCAAAAGTCAAAGTCTCTTGAAATATTTTCAAGTTTTCTGTCTTAGCCGTTTTATTTTATTTGTACACATTAAATTTCAGTTCAGGAAAGAAGGTGCTGATTTTTTTTTTTTTTTAATTTCTGCTCCCACTTGTATAATCTATAGGGCTGAACAATGCCCCCCCCCCACACATACATACAAAAAATCAGGTTTTCTGGGCTTCTTTATCCAGGAAAACATGGCTGGTCAGTGTGAGGACTTGGATTCAACAGGTTCTTCTAGGTGCTTGCTGCTTATTTGGAAAATGAAGACTGGTATATTAGAAGAGAGCTGACTCCTTTAAACCTCTGCGGTGACCATGGTAACACGTCGTCTCCTCTACTGTCATTTGACCCAGCAATCTGTAAAATCTTTCAGATTCAACTCGGATACACAGTGTATGTTTTGTGTTTTAACACTGTGATGCTAATATTTCTTTAAACTGAAATGACAAAATACTTGATATTGTCCATAGAAGATGCATTAATAACACGGGCTTGAAGACGCAACAAATGAGATCAACATGTTATTTTTTTGGTAACATGGATCTAAAAGAGCTTATGTACAGCATTATGACCAATTTGACCTAATGTATAGTATCCCAAAAAGATGTTTTTGGGACGTTTACATCGTAAATGTGTACTGTGTAAATGTAGATTTGTTTGATGCTTACGGTTTGTGCAACCTCTTGCCCCCCACACCCCCTTCCCAAACAAAATTTAATTTCATATACAAGCTTTGATTTCCACTTCTGTTCCCTCATTACTATTTACCCATAGGCACTAACAGATATGGTGCCATAAATTATATTTTTTAAAAGAACATGGTAGATCATGATGATTTATCGATTTGACACATGCCTAAGATTAAATAGGGTTTGTGTTTCTTCTGCTTTGTTCATGAATTTCAGCGCCCTGAATGTCTGACTCTGCCCCGCGTTTTCTTTACAGTCGCTATACTGATGAGTTATTTCCCATCAGGACTGCACTCGTGCAAAGAAAATGTTAAAACATTGAGAAGCTGCTTTATTGAGTGCGTTGTCCTCTGTTGCCCTTCAGAAAAACAAGAATCCACAAAGATGACACTTTTTACTCTTGTACCAATAAAAAGATGTCATCGTCAGATTTTATACCTGTTATTGTCCATCTTCTCCTAAATAGTCAAGTGGGAATCCTAAAGTGGCCCAAACCAACAGTAAAAATGAACTTTTAATGGTTCTAATGTCACCTGTTAATAAGCCCAGTGGATGAAGTTTTCTCCATCACTATCTGATCAGCGGGTTTATTTTTTTAAAACACCATGTATAGTCACAGGTTTACAAAAAACACTGTTTTTCTGAGTGACGACAGCTGGTTCACTTTCAGCATTTTTGGGTCAAGTGAAACTGATTAAATTCCCCAAAATCACATTTTTAATGAGGTGAAAAAAAAGAGAACTCAGGCAAAACTCATGTTTTATTGTATTTTTAAAATTAATTTTGAGTGACATTATTTTGAACATGAAATAAAATGGAGAAAAGTACACACACAATAAATAATACAGCCTACATGAAAATAAATGAATAAACTTACAAACAAAACCAAACGCACCAAATATTCACACATTTGAAAGGAGTAGGATGGCGTTCACACTTATTTGATCCTACCTCCTTATTTGACCACATGTACTTTGTGTGTACTGTGTACATCCACAAAAAATGTGATGTTGAAAGTTTCACTGCAGTCGACTCGATCTGTGATTTTTGATTTTCTTCATTTTGCCTGATAACATAAATGCCTAAGATTAGATTGATTCATCCCCATGGGAAATTCACAACTTCATATCAAATTAAATAGAGACAAAAATGAATATTAGTGAGTCTGGTGCAGTCAGTGTTGAGATGAAGGTGCATGTTGTGCAGTACAGAGCTGAACTGTGACCTGTGTACTAATTCTGCAAATTTCTCCCAAAATTCTACTTGACAAACTGAACATCAGCCACTGGAGCCAAAGGTGACGCTTCAATCATAAAATACTGGAAATGTTATAAAACCAAATATAATCATATCATCTGTTTCTGGCAGTAAATCATCTATTGATGCTCATGACACAGAAATGATGTTTGATTTCCACTCAACTAAGACCTTTGTCGTCTTTGTCTTCTCTCTGAAACGTGGACTCCCTGCTGCTGTCACACTTCGATAAGTCACTTCCACCATGTGTCCTCTTGAACCCACTGTCCCGTTACATTGACCCTGTGAGGAAAACGTCACTATCAGGAAGTGTGTGTTTTGGGTGAGGAGTCCAAATTCAGATTAAAACCATGCAGCCTCTGCAGTCGTCTTCTGTTTCTTTTATTTCATTCTGTAAAGTATAAGTTGTGGTAAAGTGCAGTAATTATACAATCAGTGAAGCAGAAACAGAACTGATCTGGATTATTTTCTTATCTATCACATCAGGTTGGTGATTTTTTTTATTTTAAAATTTATTTTTTTTTTTAATTATCATCCAACACGTCGGTGATTCAGATCGCCACCAAAGTCTAATCCATTTTTACTCATTTCTGACATTTCCTGAAAATTTCATTTCAGTCTCTCCAGACGTTTTTGAATTATGTTACTGACAAACAGACAAACCAATGCTGGTGAAAACAAAAAAATGAAGAAAGACTCTAAAACCTGACATAATTGAGGTAAAGAGGAATCAACAAAATAAGGAAAAAGAAAATGAACAGAATTAGAAGGAAAACTTGCAAAAAAAGTGCATGTACTCACATTCTGGGTTATTTTGGTCATTTTTGTTTGTTTTCCTGATTAATCAACTTGTGTTTTGTTATGTTTTAAGTATTTTCTTGACTGATTTGTTTTTGTTTTTCATTAATTGAATTAATTACTTTTGATTAATGGTGAAACAAAAATGAACAAAGTACTGCATGTAACGAAATAGAACCCAGTAATTGAGAAAAAAAAAGTAAAAAAAAAAAAAATGAAAAAAAGCAATGTACAGTATATAAAGAACAAACAATGAGCAAAAAACCTGAGGAAAATTATACTAAACTATAAATAGTATCAAAACAAATGGAGGGTGTGTGGATTCAACACGGAACATTAAATATTTTTTCTTGGCCTAAAATTATAAAAGGAACAAAAACTGAAAAAAGAATAAAGAACATGAACCAAGTCATGCACAAAATGAAAAAAAGACAAGGAAATATAGTTCAATTAGCAGCATGGACCAAATATATGACCCCAGTTACAGTGAAGTTGGGATGTTGTACAAAATGTCAATAAAAGCAATACAATAATTTTCAAATCTCATAAACCCAGATTTTATTCCCAATAGAGCTTAAATATTGTACAATGTCATGGAAAACATTAGCTCCTATAGTTAAATCATAAATATAAATAATCAAAAACCTGAACAAAAGACAAAATGATGAAAGCAAAATTGTAAAGAAAATGAACAAAATAATTTACTACATGTACAAAGTAGGCAAGATTATAAACAAATTTGGCAATTAAACAACTAATAATAAGCTAAATCAACTGAACAACTCAAACAGGAAACATGATCACAAATTAAAGAAGGCCACAAAATGAAGAAAAAAAAATCAAAAATACAAATGTATCCAAAGTTGAACAAAAGTGTCCATATTTATGTGATGGAACAAGTGAACGATGAATGAATGTGTATTCATATCAGATGAGCATGTCATGTATTTTGTGACCAGCAGGTGGAGCCACTGGAGCTGTTAAAATAAAAAAGTTCAACATGAGCAGAGCAACAAATGAACAAGCAACAAACTGAAGCAAGAAACAAAGAAAGAGAAGGAAAAGTAGCAAAGTAAGCATCAAAACGAACAAAAATGTGTCAAACAGTGGAGAAAATGACCAAAAATAAACTAAATAAGCAGCAAAATTAGAAAGAAAGAATGAGCAAAAAAAGAAATTAGCAAAATAATCAGCAAGATGAAAAATAGGAACAAAACAAAAAAAGTAAATGCAGAAAAGTGAACAAAAAATATCAAGAAAATGAAGAAAAATCAAAATAAAATGCACAGAATGATCAAGGAAATGGCAAAAGTTAACACAATAACTGAGAAGATGGAAAAAACCCACAGTGAACAAAAAAATTAAGAAAAAAAAACAAATGAACTAAGTATTTAAAATAAGTGACAAAATCTAAATAATGCAGGAAATGGACTCAAATATGAACAAAATGAACCGAAATTTACTGAATTATGAGCGGAATGAAAGATCTGAAATACATATCTAAAAAGATAAATAAATGAAATGAAATGTGCACATAGTCAAAAAAAAAAAAACGGGAAAAGTCATTCTGTCCCTGACATGAGGAAAATAGTGTCAAGTCCCTTTAATGTCATATGAAGTCGTTGTTCTTCCTGAAACCTGAAAATCAGCTGTCAATCATTGTTTTCATCCCTTCAATATAAAAAGCTTCTCCATTCATTTGGAACTGGTTTATTGTTTCAAACTTCTTCCCATTCACTTGTTAAAACGTTTATTTTGATATGTAGAAAAAATTAAACTCATACTAAAAGCATTTTGTGGAAAGTGATGTGTTTATATTTTTGTTTGGTATATTATAATAGATATGTTGATCTTGTTTTTAATGTGTTTTTGGAAAAAATAACTGATCAACAGTACAAAAAATCCTACACTGACCCAATACGTGCTTATTCAGGCAAAATTAAAGTGTGTGAGCGAACAATGACGTTATGCAAAATGTGAATCGATTCACTTGTTACACTTCTATGAATGTCATGGAAAACATGAAGTCATGAATCAACGACAATAAAATAAAATGTCACAGCACCATTGAGCTGCAACTGCACATAAACAGGACTCATCCTTCAGTTCTCATTTAAAACAGACTGCCTTCTGTTATCTAAAATTCGGAATATCCCATCCCACAGTGATGCAGAACAACTAGTCCATGCATTCGCTACGTCTAGGCTGGATTACAGTAACTCACTACTGGCAGGATGGATCCAAATAAAGACATAAAAAATCTCTAGCTGATCCAAAATGCTGCAGCATGAGTCCTGACTGGACTCAAACACAACTCTGAGAAGAAGGATTCTAACTCTCAACTGTGCGATTAAAGATCTTTGACTCTTAGTTAAATTTGCAGTAACATAAAGCTCAGGTCCAAAACTATGCTTAATTTGAATATAAGTACGTAATTTGGGTTTTAGCATAATATTTTTTAACCACTTCTCTTCAAATGACGCGAGTAACTTTCTTCTAATTATGTTCACACTGCACAACAAATTATTACTATAAAACTTTCTTATTTACCCTGTTCTCTGGCATTTAACAGATGATCAGACATTAGAAGGTCTAAGGCCCCTCTTCAGGTAGTCGATACTGGGTGATGCTGACATACAGTACAAATATCTTGTTGTACATCTCGATCACAAGATGGACTGGTTCCAGATCACAGATGCACTCTATCGAAAGGGTCAGAGTCGCCTACTGTTTGTTTCTTATGAAGCCTCAGGTCCTTTGACGTCTGCCCTAAGATGCTGCACATGTTTACGCTCTTTTATGCTGTGGTCCGCTGGGGATGCAGCATGAAACAGAGAGGATAAAACACCTGGACAAACTGGTTAAAAAGGATGGATCAGGCTGGTCTCACTGGGGTCTGTGGTGGACAGATGGAGGACATCATGGACAACACAGACCATCCATGTCCTGGGTCTGCCCCAGGGCCTCCCCCCAGTTGGAGCTAGTTTTGTAAACCGGGGATTACACCGCCTGGGCCCCCGCTTTTGGCTATGAACCCAAACACATAGCACTGGACCCTTACAACCCTTCCTGCAGGTGGTGGGCCCACAGGAAGGCATAGTCATAAGGGTCTTCTGAATCACTCGACCTGTCACCTTGGACCAGTTTGCCTTGTGAGTCCCTTCCAGGGGCGAATTACCCCCTTCGACATATCTCCCAGGATCAGTCAAGTACACAAACCCCTCCACCACAATAAGGTGGAGATTCAAGTAGAGGCCAGTAGGAGAAGACAAGGAGCAACAACAACTAAAAAATAAACTAAAAATGTAATGACAATAAAAATATTTAAAAATTGATTAAAAAAAGAAAATGTACAAACCAATGAACAAAATTTACAAAAAAAGTAATAAAGAGATGAGTGACACAATTAAAATGTGTGTGTCTATGTGTGTGTGTGTGTGTGTGTGTGGTGGGGGCTGGGGGGGGCTATATTTATCCCAGAGTGACTTGACAGAAATAGCTTGGACTCTTTAAAGGAACTGAAACGCTGTGTTGTCGTGGCAGAGTTGGTGCGTACTCCGTCATGTGTGTTCAATTTTAACAGGTTTTTTCTTTCGGTTCTGGTGTTAGGATGGTTTTACATTCAGTGTAAATGTCTGTGAGGATTTTACGCCCCACACTGATGTTTGACCTTGTGTTATAATGTTACTAACACTTGTGAGCTGCCTTGATTTTCTCCTCTGCGCATGTAAAACTCAATGCTATTCCTCCTTAGCTAACAGGTCCTGCACCTAACACCACGTCTGTGAAGTGATTTCATTTTCTGAGCAGTGACCACAGGCCCTTTAACCCTTGTATCGTCTCCACTTTCGGGTGTTGAACGGTTGATATCTTCCTCTGCCCACACTACAGCCTCCACAGCCCTCAGAGGTACTAGTACTCAAATACATTTACTCCTTTACATGCACTTGTTTTGCAGAGGACTTTACTTTTGCTCCAAGTGAAGAAAACAAAAATAACCATCAACAAACGTGAATAAAACTGAACCAAAACTATCCACAAAGTAATCAAATAACAACAAAGTGAACAAAAATAACAGAACAACTTGGAGAAAAAAAGGAACAAAGTCATCACCAAAATGAACAAGATACTTAAAATGAAGACAATGAACACCATCGAAGAAAAAAAGATGAAAATTATCTCCACACTGAACAAAACAACCAAGAAAATGAGCAAAAATAATTCAGAAAATGAAGCAAACGGAATCTTATAATTAGACTGATAAGGTTTTCTCTTCTTTTCCTACATTTTACTTAATAAGAACGTTAGGGTGGCGGGTCAAAGGTAGAGCCCCCCCCCCCCCAAGCTGAGCAGGTGTGTCACCGCACCCAAAGCACATCATCACTACAAAATAATGTTCTTGTTTAAACATATAATAACGACTTATAATACATAACAATTACTTCCCACCTCATTGAATTAATCAAATTGAAGTGTTTGTATGTGTAAATTACATTCATGGAAAAATAACTCTCATCTTACACTATATTTGAATATTTGTTTAAACCTTCCTACTGTGTGACATGTTTTCATTTCTTGACTGGAATAGATTTGAAATTGACCAATTTCTGTAATTTCCACATAGAGTGTGTTTGTTGGTTCTCTATAAGTGGATTTATTGATTTTCCATATGGCTGCATTCTGAAGAGTGGACACAGTAGGAAGAAACGGTACCAAGTGTACAGTGATGACTGATTTATCACATGTAATAATAAATAATAATAGGAAGAGTCATTAAGAATACAACAAACACCAATGTATCTATGTTTTGAGAATGCAATATATGAAAAAAATTAGAAAAAGAACATAGTAATACATGGCCTGGACAGACCACTGGCCAATGACCCGGGCTGTTCAGTGAGGTCGATGCAGAAGTAAGTTTAAGTGGTAATACCACCGTTCACCACTGGGGAACTGTTCATCTGGCTCCATGAAGCCTTTTCCCCCATGGAGATACGTGTGACTTCTATCTGAAAATACTAAGTGAATAAATGTTTGTCATGAGTCATTATCATCTCAAATATTTTATTTGGACCCTCTAATAGGTAGCGTGGTGGTCCATCTTTAACTTTTTGCTCTGTTATTAAGATATTACTGCAAATAATCCAACAGATCACTGCCATGCTGGGGTTTGATGGACATGTCGTTGTGGTAACTCAACTCGCTAATGAGGTCAGACTGATTCAGACCTTTATATCTTCTATTTATTCAATATGTTCATAGTTATACATGACATACACTTGACTGCAGCTGTGGGTAAGTGTTTACAC
>JAQQAE010018964.1:0-11052 GCA_029823295.1 Pseudamia nigra | reverse complement strand
AAGTCAGATGTCATTTGACTGGCTGCCCTGGAAATCAATCAAGTGACAGGATGGATGATAGGCTGACGTCTATTTTTAAAAAATGCCATGTGATCTACCAACACTACCTTCGAGATCGACCGGACGATCGCGATTGACGTAATGAGCACCCCTGGCATAGAGTACAAATGGGCCTTTACAGCAAAATCCTGTGCTCCTCTACTACTACCATGAGCATCAAGTGCACACGGTGAACAGCACACGCCACACGTTCACAGCTGTTTGTTGACATCACATGAGTTTTAGATATAAGCTTGATGTCTTCTTCTGTGTTGTTGGTACATTTCTGTGGTAGTGTTGCAGCGCCACTTACAGGCCTGGCATATATATACTACAGCACTTTCACTGGTTTCACGTGCATTGCTTGAGACAATGCTGGAAAACTTAAAAAAAGAAAGAAATGGATTTCATCTCTGTGTGGACAAGGCCTCCATCTCTTGTGGGGACAATGAGCTGCAAAAACCAAGGCAGATAATCAGGGAACACATATAATGGCATATCAATGCCAAAAAAGAGGACAACTAATGGATTTTTAGCTCACAATAAGTCGACCGGCTGTTGGTCTGTGTAGTTCTACTAATGTTGCCTTGAAACCTCCAGCTCTCCACATTTAATGGCACATGATGTGACACTCTCCAACCTGATAATTATCTGTGTCTCACTAATGAATGTTAATGGTAGTAGGTTAATTATGGTAAAAGGACACTAAAAAGTACAGTCAAACCATTTCCCTTGTAACATTACACATGCTTAGCGCCTATAATTATTCATTCACGTTGGTAAATTGCTATGTTTTCCCCTCAGAATTAGTTTTGGATGATGTTTAACTAAAGCAATATGTTCATATCCCGTACATGTGCTTCTTAAGGTTAATAATTCTTCAAACTGAAGTTTAGGATGAGACAACACCTTTGCTTCAACGAGATTATTATTAACCCTGGTGTGGTGTTCATGTCAAATTAACCCTTTATCTTATATTTGTAAAGAGAAGCTGTGTTGTGTGGAAACGCCACGGAGAAGAATCAGCACTGGAGTAAAAAGATGTAGAAGTACTCATAAATAAAAGTACTTGAGGTAGTGAGTAACTTTATATCACGGAACAGATTCATGTCATCTTTTTTTGTGGTGATTTGTTGATTTTTGTGGTTCATTTTATTTATTTTGTAACCTTGTCTTAAGCTGTTTCTGCATCATATTGTTTATTTTTACTAGTTTACTTGATTTATTTTGTTGCTTGTTTTGTTGGTTTTGGAGGATGACTTTTCATTTTTCCTTCACATTTGTTCATTTTTTCCCTCAGATTTGTTCTTTGTTCATTTCATGGATAGTTTTTAGTGATCGACCGAGCCATGTAAATGGAAGAGAGAGATTACTATGTGGTTGCCATGTAAAACTCTGACAACCAATATAAACATGACACATTCAAGTGAAAGATATTCACATACTACACAAGTCCTGGCATTTTGAAAAGCATCCTTATTAGTGATCGACCGATATGGGTTTTTCAGGACCAATACTGATTATTAGTAGCTAAGGAGGCCAATAACCGATATTTGGAGCCGATATTCATTTGCAGTAAAAGTGTAAAAATGTTGAATAATACAAACACTTTGTTTAAATGCCTAAAGCATGCTTATTTAACCAAATAAATAGAAAATAAATAGCTCCACAAGTACATGGATCCTAGACTCACAAGTTATTGTAGTAGTTGTGAGCTGTAGAGCTTTTCATGTGACTTTCACACAAACACACACTATTCCCAACATGACATACATTCAACCCATTGATAATACATAGTCTACTGAGAGCAGGACCGGCAAGCTAATGTTATGCTAAAAACTAGTCAGCCTTCATCTCAGTGTACTTCCGTGCAACAAAACAAGACTGAATTGAATTTCTTACGCACTCTCTCTCAATCACACACACAGGCTTCTATAATCACGGACTGTTTCCACATCGATATTAATAACAGCATTGTTTCAAGTAATTCACAGACATGTTGGGAGGTGCTACTAGCTTAGCAGAGCTGCTAATGTTTACTCCGCTCGTATGTTATTCTGCTACACACTGTAACATTAGAGGAGGTTGTGAGATATAGAGCAGTGGGCTGTTTATTACAATTTCGGGAGAGTTTTCTGCATTTACCTTCGACACGTGCTTGCTCTAAGCAAAGCGCAAACACGTGTTTGTTGTGTGGTTCTGCACACGACAAAACACATCTCTGCTGTGTGTGCGTGTGAGGAAAGTTTCTGCTTCAGTGTCTCTGCCACTTACACATACTGTGGCTGTTTAACCAATCAGATGGAGCCGTGGGCGGGCCAATGCTGGAGACAGAAGTGCAGGAGAGAGAAAGGGAGAGGGGCGGCTGAGCCGACATAAAACAGTTTTTAATTGATTTCTTGATATCGGCCCATCGGATAAAAAAAAAAAAAAAACACAGATACGGATATACGTCAAAATTCCAAATATTGGTGCCCATAATCAGTCCAGCTGATAATCAGACAACCTCTAATAGTTTTGCTTCTTTTTGTGCAGTTTTGTTGATATTGATTATTTTGTTTCATTTTTTGAATTATTTTGCTCATTTTCTTGCTTATTTTGTTCAGTATCAAGATAATTTTCATCCTTTTTTTTCTTCAATGTTGTTCATTGTTTTCATTTTTAAGTATTTTGTTCGTTTTGGTGATGATTTTGTTACTTTTTTTTCCCTCCGCATGACACATTTTCTCTTTACAAATATAACAAAGGGTCAATTTGACCGAACACCACACGAGAGTTGTGATATCACAACACATGGATTATTATTTTGACCTGTGTCTTACTCCCCTCATGCTATCAGGAGGTCTGCAAAATGTCCCATCAAAACTCTACTGTGCAGAATGGTCAAAAACTTACATAATAGTTGTCATTGATTTGGACCATTGGGGCGTTCACACATGCACCCAGGCATTCCACTTCTATTAGCGTGAACAGCTTGTCCGGAGTCGTCTCACCACACTTGATGCCTGCAGAGTACCAAAACGAGAACCCACTGTATACACTGTTCTGATGAACTTTTAACGAGTTGCATATTGTGTTACTGAAATAAAAAAATATCTGTAACTCAACCTGAAGCTGACTCTGATATTACACAGCTGTAACACAACATGCAAGTAGGAATGAATGGTAGACGATTATGTGTTGGTTGAGGGAACGTTCAAATACTGATGTGTTCCGTCAAACACACACAGGCCCTTTTACAGTAACATTCTTGGCTCGGTTTAAGTCATGCTTCTCTTCTTGTTTGTTGCCACGGCTCAGTGTTATTTGAACAGCACTCAGCATCTGTATACTTACATGTTTGTTCCCAATTTCTGTTTATCTCAAATATACACAATTTTTTAAAAAGTCTGTTTTCATCTGCATTTTTGTCTCTTCATTGGTGTCTTTTGGTGAAATGGAAAGTCACTGCCTTACCCAGTTTGTTTTGGATGGCTTCCAGGATGCTGTCGGAGTTGCAGAGCATGCACGGAGTTGTTGTGCAGATCTGAATGAAGTATTTTCCCACAGGCTGACGCAGGAACATTGTATAGAATGTTGCAACTTCATACACTCGCATTGGAGGGATTTCCAGCACCTCTGCAACCTGAATGGAGTACAGGCAAACATTCCGTAATCTTCTTTCTGGACACACAAGACATGAGCTGCAGTTGCATGGATATTTGTCACATTCAAATAAAGCCATTCTGATGATATCAACACAAGTGATCTCATGAGATGTGTGTTGACTTTGCCAAAACCGTTTAATTACAATATGGCAAATGTTCTGACTACACATGTAAAGTGGTTCTGTCCACTGTTCTATCAGAAGTAACACTTGCTTTCTTGAGAAAGTTTAATGATTTGTTTACTTTTTAAAAACACTTGAAAATCAAGGCATTAAATGGTCCCTAAATCACTGAGAATAATAAGTGAATCCAGGTTTGTTCTGCTACCACTACATTTCCATACTTCCCAGACACATCAAACCACCTACCGTTCCTTCTAACTCAGGCAAACAGACACAGAATAACGTAAAAATCTACTGCAACCAGAGAGAAAATTTCATTACTTATATGGTTAACAGGCAAAGCAATTTTTCTAACAAACACTTGTCAAAATGGGTCATAACAATGCTGTGAACCCAGTTCCATATGAATTAATTCTCCTGAATGTTTTCTCTTTCAAAACAGATACATGAGACAATTTTATTTCAGATTTAATTGAATCTGACTGGGCAATTTTTGCTATTATTGATGGATTATTTTGGTCCATATAAATGTAGCTATTTGAATCAAATGTCTTTCCAGGAAATACTGTGCCATTTACTGAACTATCAATCAAAAGACTGGACACACTTTCTCTTTCAGTGATTTTTCTTTATTTTTATATTTTCAACATTACATATTAGTATTAACAACATCCAAACTGTGACAGAACATGTATGGAATTATGTAGTAAACAACAACAACGTGTTAAACAATCCATCATGTTCTGTTATTTCCCAAAATTGGCTACATTTAGCTTTGTGTTCTGTCATCAGATTTACAAGTTAGGATCGCTTTTCCAAATAACAGATGTGCTTTGACAAGAATTAATTTATTCGAGTTGAAACTCAATGAACTGATTTCATCTAACACTTTTAAAAGAAAGTTCACCAATATGGCTGATTGTGGGAAACAGTTGCTGCTTACATTGTTCTGGCCTTTGATACATATGGATGACATTTTGTATTATGATATTTGTGTATGACTGTGTTTTGTTTGTCTGAAACTGTTTGCTGCTGCCGTCTTGGCCAGCAGGGCACTTTGGAAATTTTTTTTTTAAATCTCAATGAGGTTTTCTCCCGGTTAAATAAAAACAATAAAATAAAAATTTATGCCATTTCTTTCCTTCGTAGGGTGCTTTAGACCATCAGTTGGTCAGAGCTGGATACAGAGTCTATTAGTGCTATTATGACTATTGCAAGAAACACTCAGTTAAGTGAAGAGAAAAGACAGTACGTAATTACTTTAAGAAATTAAGGTCAGTTAATAAGAAAAATCTCGAGAACTCTGACTATGTCCCCAAGTGCAGGCACCAGTGGTGAAACTGGCTCTTGTGAGAACTGTCCCCGGTTTCTGAGGCTGGCAATTCTAATAAGTATCCACTGCAGCAGAGGTAGCTTTTGGACTTTCTTTCCTGGGATGATCCAAAATAATAAAAATGAAGAAAAGCCCCCAAAGGAGAAGGTGTGTCCAAACTTTTGAGCAGTAGTGTAGAATAATAAGAGAACTGTTTAAGGCACACCTGATTAGGTGACAGGTGTCATAGGAGACGAACAAATCTAGGAATAAAGCAAGAAAAACCTGTGTCTTGCTTCTATTTGCCTTCATTATGATGATGTGTCAGTTCTTCTGACCTTCCTCAGGTAACATTGATGCGTGAGACAGACTGCTGGGGATTTTTATTCTTTGATGCAAACAGAAAAATAGGAATATCTTAATGCAAATTTCTGTTTAAAAGGGGAGGGGGACCACATACCTTGTTCATGGCAGAAATGGGGAGCCATCCATGTTGCCTCTGGGCTAAATCTAACACTGGGATGGTGGCTGCTTGCTTGTGTCCAACAGGATAGTTTGCAACAATGGCCTCGATTCTCTACGAGGGAAAAAGATAGTTTTACCATGAATGTATATCGGCTAAGAAATCACAATAGAATCACTGCAGCCAGGCCGCATGGGTTTTTAGAAGCACCCGACGAATGACACTATCATGTTTAAAACAGATTATAATAAATGTCTACAAAACCACCTTATATCATGCATGCTGATATTGTGAATTATATTTCACCATGCCAGTCTTTATAGTACGCTGTATTTCAGCTTAAAAACCTATACAAAACACTTAACACTCAATAAAAACAGGCTAAAACATGAATGGGGGCTTTTTTATTTTACATAATAAAACACAAGGGTACATTTGAACAAAAAACAAAACAATGTGATGTGTGTCATAAACCTATACAGGCTTCTACTAAGAGCCACACTCCAAATAGAATATTTTTTTTATTTGTTTGTTTTTTACAGCTCACTTTGACAAACAAAAACCTTTGTCCTATTCATAATCAAGATCATACAGTTTATAATCTCTAATACGACCACAGTATTAGTAATTAAACCAATAATGTTTTTGTAATTTCGAAAATGTATTTTAGTTATTTTTAGTGCTAAACTCGATTATACAAAATGTATTTATTGTTGTTATCTGACAATTACAATTTATATTTTGAAAGCAAAAAAATTCAAGACTTTTCTTTTTTTTAACTAATTGGTATCGATGATGATTTCATAACATCTCCGTACTCGTTCCATAATTTGGCTCCGTTACGTCTAAAAGAAAACTGGACATGATATTTTTTTACATAAAGAAAGATGAAAATTCATGGCTTGTCTGGTTTTGTAAGAATTTGATATTTCTTAACAAAACATTTACTAAAGCTATGTGGAGATTTACCATGTTTTAGCTTAAAAACAAATACACGTGATAAATATTGTCATAAATATTTAGCAGCTGTAATTTTAAAAATAGTGGTGCATCATGATTAGAGAATGTTTTTAAGCGAACAAAAGCCTTTTGCGACAATAATATCGACTGTAATTAAGTTGGGAAAGTACTTGCCCAAACAATATTACAGTACGTTAAATATGGATAAATCAAAGTATAATATAATTTTAACATTACTGAATTATGTACATAACTTCTTATTTTTCTCATTATGCCAAGAGATTTGGTGACTTTATTGCAGACGAAACCAATTTACTCTCCATAAAAGTTTATCATCATTGACCTGAACCTGAAATCTGACACATGAAACTTTTGCAATTTCTTCATTTTGTAAACGAATTTCAAACTTCCATGTAGCTGTTTAACTCGTAATGAAAATAAAACTACAACGGTCATGATTATAGTTACAGATTACTGTCGGATAAAAAACATCTCTCGGTTGTTGGGTCTTACCTTTTTGTTCTCCTCTGTGAATTCAAAAGGGGTATCAGAATTGTTGTCCGCTGTGTCTCTGTGCTAAAACACAAAGACAAAGTCAATTACATTATTTCTTCGGTATAATTTAATTTATTGCCTTATTTCACTAATATATCCCGCCATAGACATAATACATTAGGAATAAAAATGTGAAGGTATTTGGCCATCAACGTTCTACCTGTTAATTACAGAGAGCAGTACTTCATAGTACGTTATAAAATAGGAATCACATCATGTTAAACCAGACCTCGGATCAGACCATGATCCAGAGTCCACACATAACTTACAACATAACACGTACCAGACACTGTTGCTGCATCTGCACACACTGCCCTCTTGTGAGCAGCAAATATCACTTGTGGATGAACATGGTTTCAGGCAGATTTAAAGTTCAAGTCAAAAACTACAGATCTCGACTGACTTTCGAAAGGGGGCCTGAAGACAACATAGTCAAATTTGTTGCAGCGACCCTCAATCAAAAACATTTTATGATCGTTGGCAGACCTTGAGAATAAAGATCACAAAACCACACTGTGTTTCCATTAATGACAAACATCACACGCGAACTTTCTGTTGCACAGTGCAACTGTGAGAAGCTCAACCGCGTGCAGTCGTCCGGATTCCAACAGGGTAACACCTCGGGGTTCATTGCCAACTATAACAAACCAAAGCCAAACTGTAAGGAGACCTATCCATGCAATTTTAGGTTTACTGGTCCACAAGAGTGAAAGTTAAACTACATTCCAGGTTGCGGAGGTTTTGTATACACAGTGGTACCCCGGTTTATGAGCGCATCAGCTTACGATATTTCTCGAGTTACGAGGAGGAAATTGAGCATATTTTTGTACCGGCTCACATGCAAAAAAATTGGGTTGCGAGTAAAATTGTTTGCAATGTTGTGGCACTGTGAACTGTTCCGGGGGTTCATAGAAAAAAAAAACACCCCGAAAAAGTGCACACTGGTCGTGTATTAGACCAAGTGAATGACATTTGTGTTGCCCATTTTGGTAACATTTTAAGGAGCAGGCAGAGGCACAACCTCTTTGGATTCTATTTTAGCAAAAGATCATTGCCTACTGAAAGTCATGATGCCTGCAGCCATCTGTCTCCAAGGTAACGTGTCATTACAAATAACTTTTAAAACTAATTTCATACATTCCTTTTCAGATAATAATAATAAATAAACATTCTTTTCCAGATACATTACATGCACATATGGGTGTGTATAAATGGAAGTTTTCCTGGGTCTTGGAACGGATTGATTGGTTTTACATGTATTCTTATTGAAAACCAGTCCCGGGTCACGAGTTTTCCACTTTACGAGCTCAAGCCTGGAACAAATTAAACTCATAACCCGGGGTTAACACTCTGTGATGTGTGTTAAAACTGGAATAACACAGATCACAATAAAGTAAAATTCATATTGTGATTAGCCACGGCTTGGTTACTGTTACATTTCTTGACAACCACTGTTTTGTTCCTGTGTGCAAACATGACGGGTCAATTCGTAATATTCGATCACTGTAGACGTGTTGAACCTCATTATCCAAAATTAATCAGTGTACAAGTGACAAATTAAAAGAAACACAACATATAAAGACTCAATACAGTGCTGGTTCACTATGTGCCTCTAGAAAAGCTTCATGCTCCTTGGCACTGATTCCACAATGGCCAGAGTGGATTGGTTGATGAACACCGTCCAAACTGGTATCATTTATTACTTATTATTTATTTATGCACTTTTATTCATGAATGCTGTGTCTTATATGTCTATCACTACTGCAGTGCATCACTACTGTCCTGTAGCACTACTTGCACTTTTATGCCTTACTCCGTTGCACTACTATGCCTTACACCATACTGTATCACTACTCTCTTTTTATTTACTACTGCACTATTATGCCTACACAGTACTGTATCACTACAACACTTTATGCCTTACTCTGTAAATACCTTTTAAATTCCTGCATGCCCTAGATCCCTATTATGTATCCCTTTTTAAACTGTATGATACTGCTGGAAACTGTTAATTTCCCTTGGGATCAATAAAGTAAGTAAGTATCCATCTATCTAAACAAAACGTATTGTCTCATTTGGTGTTTTGATGATGGGCCTGAGAGCACTGGCTAATCTGAGTTTAAAATCCCTCATGCGGGTTGAAATCCAGTGACTACAAACGCCATTACACGTAACTGGTGTATGTATACTATACTTGTTAAAACATTCGTCACAACACCATGCAGCCATTATTACTTTGCATGTTATGCACACAGCTCACATCCCACATCTGGTTTATTATTATGTACTTCATTTTAAGTGTTTATACCCAACATGCTTCACTACACTTGTGCTTCTTTCTATTTAGTCTTGGATAGTATGCTGCTGTTTGTACCGCAAAGAATAGTTGATTTGCATTATCCATGCTTGTTTATTACTGTTCAATGTCCCTTGACTGACAGCTGGAAACATTTTGGGATAAAATGAAGTCAAATTTACACTGTAAGCTCCTTATTTGACATGATTTACAAGGTCCAGTTAAACATTGAAGGATAACATGATGGTGTATTAGTTTTAGCCAAAGCGAAAGAACTGACCACAAAGATGCCACCAGCTCCAGCGCGGGCAGCAGACCGATGCACACTCCTCACCTGCCTGGCCTTCAAACACAGAAAGAGTCATGAAGTCAACTTGCTTTTATTCCCGGCAAATAACATTTTTAAATGATGAACTTACCTAGTAGTTATTCACACAATCATACAAGTATGCGTCCAATTTAGAGTAAAAAAAATTTTTTTTTCAATTTTTTTGCTTATTTTTGTTCAACTTGTTGTTCTTTGTTCATTTCGTGGATAATCTTGTTTCTTTTTATGCCGTTTTGTTGATATTGATTATTATTCATTATTTTGTTCAATTTTCTGAATTATTTTGCTCATTTTCTTGGTTATTATGTTCAGTAAGAAGATCATTTTCATCCTTTTTTTCCTTCAACGTTGTTCATTGCTTTCATTTTTAAGTATTTTGTGCGCTTTGGTGATGATTTTGTTCCTTTTTTCCACATACAGACCTCTTTATAAATATATGACAAATGGTCAAGTTGACCCGAAAACCACACCAGGGTGAAGTGTCAGGAAACAAACAACTAGCATCCGTTACATCAACAACTCAAAGTAGTGACATGTTCCATACAGAGCTCCCACATCCACGTATATTATCATGTCGCACGTTTTCATGTTCATAAACAGTGATGTTTCTGATGAGTTGTTTACATGTTAAGCTAAGCGCTAACTTGCAGCATTAAGCTAGTTAGCTTAGCGGCCTGCACCCCTTGCCCTTGTGAAGAGTCATAGAATTTTCTCTTAAAAATTGACCAAACGGAAAATAAACTTTAACGCAGACACACGATTGATGACGAAACCGTACCGTGTGCGACACAGCAGACCGAACAGCAGCGGACAAAAACATCTTAGGGCTTGAGTTTTGGTCCTGGTGCGTTACCGAACAGACGGAACACCAGCAGGGTCGGACATCAGCGGAACGACGTTCGACCGGGATGGTCTGCGTAAAGAGCGTACGTCATTACGTCAGGGCGACGCAATCGATCCCAGAGTCAAATGAAATATGATATCAAAAAGTCATTTGGACCCTGTTATGTACAATATATACAATCTATGAATGTAACAACATACACAGTCTATGTACCTAGCAATATATACAGTCTATGTACGTAGTAATATGTACAGTCTATGTACGTAGTAATATGTACTGTCTATGTACCTAGCAATATATACAGTCTGTGGATGTAACACTAGTTCGGTGGTAAAACTGGCAAAAACATAGTTAAGACAAACAACAGATTCTACCCTGATAATAACAGAATTAATACTGTGGAACAGTTGAAACATATTGCTGTAACATCCATCCATCCTTTTCTCCCCCTTACTCCTCGTGGGGGTGGGGGGGTGTGTGTGTGTG
>JAQQAE010018963.1:0-11052 GCA_029823295.1 Pseudamia nigra | reverse complement strand
TTTGACACCGCTACCTTCGCCTTACGCTGCGTCTCCCTGTACTCCTGTTTACTCTCTTCAGTCCTCTCAATGTCCCAGAGGCCCTTCCTGACACAACCCTCTGCATTTATCCGGGCTTGTAAAAACTAAAAATCCCACAAACACACTTAAAGATAAAATGTACCGTGGTGCCCCGGTTTACGAGCGCATCGGCTTCCAAATTTCTCAGGTTGTGAGGAGGAAATTAAGCAAATTTTTGTTGCGGCTCTTGTGCAAAAAATCGTGTTGCGAGTAAAATTGTTTGCGAGTCCGGTGATAGAGAGTACATGTGTTCCTCCTCCGCCATCACCCGTCTGTCTCCAAGGTAACGTGTCATTATAAATAATTTTTAGAACTAATTTCAAGTATTCCTTTTCAGATAATTAACATAACTTCCTTTTCGGATAATAATAGTAAATAGACATTCTTTTCCATAAACGTTAAGTGCACGGCTGTACGGTATATGTGGGAGTTTTCTTGGGTCTTGGAACGGATTTATTGGTTTTACAGGTGTTCTTATGGGAAAACCAGTCCCGGAACAAATTAAACTCATAACCCGGGGTTCCGGTTGATCTTATAAATATGTTAATTTGCCTTTTTTTGAATTAATGTTATTACAGCTAGCATATGCATACACTGGTTTACATCAAAATAAATCAAATGAATATAGTGTGAGGTCTGATCATGAGAGAGACATGAGAAAAATGTTTAGCACAATAATCATCATCCTTAAATGCCACTGTATAATATTTATATCCCCATCTCTATGCCCCCACCTGCATTAATGTTTCCGCTTTGTCCAGTCCTGTGATGAGCAGTTTGAAGAGTTATTACATGTGTCATTCAGAGTCTGACAACATCCTACCCCCCATTTTATTTTTTGTTACGACTGATGAAAAGCTCATGTGATACTGTTTATCCTGCATATTTCATTGTCCCTGTCAGTTACAAACATCCTCCTCATTCTACTTGTGCTTTTTGCCTCTTGTCTGAAGGAAATAACACTCCACGGCAATCACCACCTTTTTGTGCAAACAGCGTCTCGCAGACATGTGCACAGCTGTAGTTATGAACTCTGCAGACTGGGAGGTTACACATGGCCACAAAACGAGACAGGATGTGGCAGAACGTCTCCTGCACTCCCTCTACCTGTTTGATCTTCATCGTTAATCTCAGCTGTTGTGCAGAAACACACTGTTTCCAAAAAAAGTTGACTAGAATGTGTCAAATATTCATGAAAACAGACTTTCAGAAATCAAAACCTCATGTTTAGTTGCAAACAACACAAACACATGCCCGTTTTGAGTTTGATGCTGGCAACACTTTGCAACAAAGTTCAGTCAAAGGTAGAAGAGACTGAAAAGGTTCAAGAAACAGGCTAGTAATGTGACTGGGAATGAAACCAGCATTTCAGGAAATCTGTTTCTGAAGAAAAGATGACAGTTTTGGGGATTTTAATTCAGAATAGCAATACCATTAAAAGTTTGAGGGATTGTGAAACAATCAATGTCCGTAAGAGTCAAGGCTGGAAACCAGTACTGGATGATCATGGTCTTGGGGCCTCAGACAGCACTGCATTAAAAACAGACATGATTCTTTACAGACATCACTCGGGAACACTTCTAAAAACCATTGTCTGTGAACATGCTCATTTTTTGCATCCACAAATGACAAATGAACCATGCAAAGAGGAAACCCTGTATAAACCAGATCCAGAAACTCCACTGCTTCGTCGAGGCCCAGGCTTATTTTAGATCGAGGTAAAGTTGGTGCGCTGTGGTTTGATGCATCACAGTTTGAAATAATTTTTGTAAATTCTGGATGTGTGTCTGGGCTAAAGAAAAAAGGGAATATCTGGCTTATTCGATTCAATTCAGCTGCTTTTGTGTAGTGTCAATCATAATCCGAGATTATCTCTAGGTGGTCCCAAAGCCTCGAAGGACAATACAGACAGCTACCCACCAAAACCATTATTATCAGCATTCATTTCAAAAGCCAGCATCTGCTATGGTATGGGGGTGCAATAGCACACATGTGCATGGGTAATCTGTGCATTTGTGAAGGCAGCGTTAATGGTGAACAATATATCCAGGTTGCAAATGACATTGTGCATGTATTACTCTATAATGGACTCCTGATGCATCCCTGATTTGAAAATGTGTGGTGCATTATTAAATGAAAAGGAGATTCCAAACTGCTGAGCAGCTCAAATCATACATCAAACCAAAATTGGAAAACAATTTTCAAAATGGCAGCAATTTGTCTCGTGTGTTCTTAAAAGAAGAGGTGATGCAGCAGAGTGGTAACCATGACTGTGGCTCAACTATTTTGAGACATGCTGCTGGCATCAAGTTCAAACTGAGCATGTCATTTTTTGAACAACAAAGAAATTCTCTGTTTCTTTACATTGTTTTAAATGTGTTGTTTTTCACATGATTTTATCTCTATTCACATTTTGCACAGTGACCCAACTTTTTCAGAAATAGGTTATTCTTTAAGTTTGAGCAAATCAAATAGAGGAAGCACTTATAGAGCACAAACCTCTGCCAAGGCAGCTCAGTTTCCCTTCACAGTGAAATACAAGGAAAACAAATAATAAGGATATAAAAGTTGTCAATATTAATGTTATTTTATAATTAGTACAATGGTTATTCACAAAAAAATAAGCTTTCCATAATAGTGGTTTTCTTCTGGATTTATCTCTGTAAATGTTGAAGATACATCAAATCTTTGGACACATTGCTGAGTCAGCAGACTTTCCACTGTAGTTTGATGTTGGTTGCATATCTGGAGCTTTAATTTCTACCCTGCAGTCACTATTTTTTCTCAGCCAGTCCAAAAGTATCATCATTCTGGGTCACTATAAATGGAATATTGCCCTTATGTGGATCAAACTTTGTGGTTTAATGAAATCTATTATGGTGTTTCCGATGTTTTCTGGGTGTTATTTGTGGCATTGAATTCGGCCCGATCTCACAATGATGTAGAATCTTTTTTTAAAAATTGTCTGGATCCAGAGAATGATCCAGATCATAAATGCATTGGTGCTTGTGCCATTCTGACCCAAATCTGCTCATAACTTTTTAAGTTATGTTGTGAATAAACAAACAGATACATAAACTAACACAGACACTTACATGGGAACCTGGAGGGACGGATTTGACAAATGAGGCTCCAATGGGACTGAGAATAGTTGAAATACTGTATGTCTATTGACTCACACATGGGCATGAGGAATGCGGCTCATGTATGGATGCAGGAAAACATACACTTTCACATCTTTGCCATTGGTTTAAAACAAAATGCATGAGAAAGAAATGTAAATAAACCAAGTAGCAGCCCTGCTATGAGACACAGAAATGCCAGATGTAGAGCCGACAGCCCTTTAGTGCCACTACAACTACTGTACAAACTCATATTATGGTAAGAAACACTCGTGCAAAAGTGCTTAGGGCAACAAGATATTAAAAATGTAAATGAATCTCCATTAAAACAGATAATACATGCATGAATCAATAACCCTAACCTTCACCTTTACAAGGCAACCCAGTGTTTTTGTTTGATAAATCAGTTCAGGAAGGATGCTCTTGTCTGATTAAAGCATGCTTTAAAAAAAGCTTATATGCATTATATATACATAAACTAGAGACTGGAACACAGCTGGTGATAAAGGAAATGCATGCTATGCTTTGAAACATTCCCTTATGAGGAGAATTATTTAATACAGACAGAGAACATTTATGTGCATTTGAAACTTTCCATATACATACACATATTTGAGTATATCTGCTCTACGCATTACCCGATGTTTTTAAGAGGATCTGGTTCTATTTTTCCCTTTTACCACACAATGTTTCCTCTGACATTTTTATATTATGTGAGTGAATAGTTGTATGTAGTTGGTGAACTGTAGAAACTGAATTGTTGTTAAGGGGTAACGTTTTCAGCATCTGAAATGGTTGGTAAATTTGCCCTGTTTGCCGCATTTGTTCTGGTATTAAATGATAAATGACTGAAGAGTCTTAAAAAGGCCTCACTTCATTGCCTCAGATCAAAAACAAGGCCATGAGATGTTCCGGCTACTCTAATGCCTTATTTTTATCCCTCCTTCAGTGTTTTCTCTCTTGCCAAAAGGATTAAGAACTTATCTTTTAATACTGTTCAAGCGTCAGCGCTGGACGTCATCCTGCAGTTGAAAGCGAATGACCTCCGGTGTTTGGGAACCACTGATCCCTCCCGGTCTGTCCACAAAGGAATATGTTTCTCCTCTTTGTTAACCACAGCAGAAACACCAGCCTCTGAGGATGCAGGAGGAGAAAACACTTGGGTGGTGCATTAAGAATCTAAATCAACTGCAGCTACTGGGCTATTTAGTTTTATGAGGTGTAAGACCTTTGCTCCTGCATTCAGACGTCTTTACACTGAGGTCAGTGCAAACGGAATAGAGATCACACCAGTGTGTGACCCCGCCTCATCACCATTCTAAGATTTGTAGACTTAATGAAAGCATGACATCATGCATTAAACGGGCCTGCTGTTAGCCCGCCCTAACCCTCTAAATGGAGACATGCATGCTATGTAACCAAACAAATTACAGAAACATACAGAATTTTCACCAAAACAGTCAGTTGCTTGTTAATTACAAATTGCACAACACATGACAGATAAGATATGTTTTGAAGCCAGTGTTCCCTACGTCCTGAGGGAGGGAGGGAACACTTATGGACTGAGGTGAGATTACCAGCGAGCACTGCAGACTCTGCACCCACTCATTATATGGAATCCTCCTGCTACATAAACAATAGTTTGTAAGTAAGAACCATAAACAGAGGCTTTCAACAGTTCAGTCAGGTTCTATAAGGATTCAGCATTTTGCAATATCGCAAGTTGTCTTTTTGTTTTTAACAAGGCAAAGACAGGGTGATTTATTTCTCAGTGTCACGGAATGTTGTTTGTATAAAGTTACTTGGTGCAGCCATCAGCTTTCCTAGTTTAAACATGGAACAAAACAAAGGGAAACAAGGGAAGTAATAAATGAGACTAATTTTAACTGCACAGAACCCGGTTCCACAAGGCTGCCTCTTCAGTTGTGCTGGATGACAGTGCACTTCCGCCTTTGGCTCATGTCATGAAAAAGAAAAGGAACTGGACATTGTGAGCAGTCAACAGAAAGAAAGAATGTCAAGGTGGAAGGCGTGGGACTCTGAAACAAAAAGCACCAAATGTTTAACGTCTCAGTGACACAGAATCTTACATCAACAAAACGTTAGGGCAGAGAAAGAGCACCTTTGAAAATGTGGACAAAAATGTGGTCGCAGAGCTTCATGTGTGCATTTACCCTGATTCTCAGTGCTGATGACCTCGGCCCGAAATCTTCAGCAGCTCAATAACACTAGAACTGCCAGGATTTGTTACATACTGGATCCAAACCGACCCAAGCAGCACTTCTGCTCCACTTAAGTGTCCAAGCACGTGTTAAGTAATTCTCTTCACAAAGGAATGTCTCAAGTCACGACATGATTCAGTAAGTAATCAGCTGCCTGTTGATTTATGGTTTAATAGCTGAATTATCTTTTATACAGTGTTTAAATATAGAGTGAAAATAAATGTATTGTAATGAGACTGACTGTGTTAATGCTCATGTTTTTGGTCTGGACTTATATAGACCATATATAACAGTGTGGGTTGTAGAACAACACAATTTTAGGAAAAGTCAAAAACTGTGTGTGTTCAATACTTTATTAAAAGAGGGTATAACTTAAAACAGCTCAGGGAGAATGTGACTCATATGCTGCTCAAGGTTAGCTCCCACCATTACCGACGTTGCATGAGGTTAAATTCTGTTAAGTTCATATTCACATAATGCACAGGACTGAATTCATTTTGTGTGAAATAACAGTACAACCTTTCAACACCTCATATCTTTATTATCATAAATTTTAAAGCTGGCAAACTTTGAAAGAGTTTGACATAAGCAGCCCCATGCACCTCATTTAGAGCCATTAAAATCCCCTCGTATGAAAACAGATCCATATCGAGGCCTTTTTAATGGACACGGTGCTGTAAAATAACACGTATACTGTGATTTCTGACCCGGTCTTGACTAGCCCTATTTGTTTCACCGGTTCCTGGAGTGTTCACAGTCCCCGGGTCACGGCTAATTCACTGGTATGTGTTTTCAGCCGGCCTCTGGGGCTCCGGGTAGAGCTCCTTCTCAAACGGTGGCTCCTCTGAACTCTGACCCCGGCTTTAATGGGACGCCTGGCAGAGAAAGAGGGTCAAGGCTTCAGAGTGGGCCTGCTAAGACTTAAGGTAACAATTTTAGTAGGCGTAACAGGTTATGTAACTTTGTCGCTAGACACTAATGACTTGGTAGAGCTTGAGGAATGTCAACTCTCAATGGGTCTCTTTTACATCAGTTGCTGTTTGTGGCAACAAAATTAGGTTTGCTACGCTAAGACTGGACAAGTCCTGTACTGTGTGCGAGATATCAGCTACGTGGCGCATGTGACCAACCAGCAGCGCTGTGAAAAACCATGAGATATGAAACCAGCACAGAGGAGCATTTTGTTTTTCTTCGTTCTTTGCTTTCTTCGCCGGCAGCACACAACTCCTAGATATGGCCTGGTGTGTGTTGTGCACGACTGTATGTGGGGGCCACATGTAGTGCAATCTCATATGATGCAATATGATAATATGCAATGCAGCATGATGTGGTACAATATGATACAATATAGAACAACGCTGATACAGTGTGATATGAGGTGATTCAATATAATACAATGTGATGCGATGTGATATGCAACAGTGTGATGCAAATCAATAAGATACAAAACAATATAACACAGTATATGACAGTGTAATGCAATGATATGATATGTGATATGATACCATATGATACAACACAATACAATAGGATGCAATATGATATGATATGATACATATGGTTCAATACAATATGATACAGTATAATGCAGTGCAATACCATGTGATGAGATATGACATGATGCTATACAGTACAATGTGATATGATGTGATGTGATATAATACATGACACAACAGTATGATACATTACAACACAACGCAATGTGACTCGATAGGAAGCAATATTATGCAATGCAATACAATGCATAATTATATTATATGATGCAGTGTGATGTGATACACTACACTATGGTACAATACAATATGATATAGCACAATACAGTACACTGTGATGCAATATGATACAATGCAATGCAATGTGATGAGATTCAGTGTGATATGATAAAACATGATACAATATGATACAGTGCAATACAAGCAATGTGATGCAATATAATACAATATGATACAGCATACAATATTATAAAATACAATATGATACAATGAAAAACACTATATGCAACAACAATCTGACAATATGGTAAGATGCGATGCATTATGATATGATATAATGTATGATATGATAATATGAAAACATGAAGAAATTAATGAATTAAATAATCAGTAAACAGAAGCATAAATAAGAACTATATTTTAAAAAATTATAAAAAATGAACAGAAATGAACAAAATGTGAATAACCTAAACAATAGAATGAACAGAATAAACAATTTAGTACAAAATTACATACAAAGGGGGAATTGTATGACAAAAAATACAACATAATCCAGTCAATGAACAAAAATTAAAAAGCACCCCCAGTCTAAACAGTCAGTTAAAAATTGTTACGAATAAATTAACAAAAATCTTTGGCTCCAGACCTACGTACATGACTAACATGGAGTGTTAGTCTGGTTCTTTCGCTTGTTGCTGCAGGTTTCAACAGTGTCTCCCAGACTCGTCCTCAGCTGAAAACCACAGCCTCGCCTCTGTCTGGATGTCTGTTCCACACAGTCCTCTGCCTTTCCGACTGTTTCACTGCTTTAACTGTCACGGCCTTTGGACACAAGGTGACACATGTCTCATGTCCAGGTCATCATCTCACTGACCCCAGACTGACGCCACGAATACCAAACCCTCTCCTCGTATGGTGGTGATCACTTGTTTTCACATGGAGCTATAGGAAAATGGATAATTAGCTCTATCATTATATATACTGTATGCAGAGGTGGGGTGGATGCATTTACTCTTCCACAATGAGCACAAAATTAACAAAATAATCAAGTAAATGAACAATAATGAACAAATCAATCCAGAAAATAAACCAAAATGAGCAAACGAAGAAGCTAATGAGCAAAATACTCAAAAATGAACAAAATAAGTAACCAAATGAACCAAAAATGAATAAAAGACACAACGAAATAAACAACAAAATAAACAAAAATTAGTTTTAAAAAATCCTCAAAAATGAACACAACAATGAACAGAAATAAACCAAAAACTGACAAAGTATAAAAAAAAATGAGTAAAAAGTGACAACATGATTATGAGTATGTTGATAAAAGGAAAAAACAACAAATAAAATGAAATAAAATCAATAAAATGAGCAATTTTAAACAAAATAATCAAGTCAATAAGCAAAAAATTTACTAATTACTCAAAAATGAACAAAATAAACAAAAGTGAACAAGAAATCAACCAAGTAAACAAACAAAATGAATAAAAAGTCACAAAATGATCAAGTATGTTCAAAAAATGAATAAAATGACCATCAAAAATGAACAAAAATCAATAAGATGAAAAACATTGAGAAAATAAAAAATTAATAAGCTAAAATGCACAAAACATGCAACAAAGCTGAACAAACATCAACAAAATAAGCAACATCAGATAAAAAATAACCAAGAAAATAAGCAACAAATCTTGCAATAAGCAAATCTTGAACATGTTTTTCCCAGTGTTTAAAATTATGCATTTTTGACCTTTACATCATGATTAGAAAAAAAAAACTCAATACAGGATTCCTCAGTGTTTTTCTCTATCATGTTAAAGGAGACATATTGTGCTCATTATAAAGAAGTGAATTTCATTTGTATAGTTAAAGGGCCATCCCAGTGTTTTCATTGCTGCTTTAAGTGCAAAATGAGCTCCCATCCACCTCACTGTGTTCCCATCTGTGCCATGGATACCACCATGTAGCCTCCCTGGCAAATTATCTCAGGGCGTCTGGATGGTTTCTGGTGGGATATTTGTGACATCACAAATATCCAGAAATCCAAATGGCTTGTTTCAGGTCCAGTTCTCTGTGTTTTTTTCTCCTTTAAATGACAGTTTTGATACGTTCACATTATTTCAAGAGCAGCTACTCTGTGTTAAGAAAAGACACAAAACCTTTTTTTTACAATATGTCTGCTTTAAGAACATCAGACATGCCCACGTCCACAACATTAGTCAAATAATGTTGAAAATAGATCAAAAGTTCCTAGTTTACATTGAGTTAACTTTGTAAAACCCACCATATATGAATGAGACATTCTTTTGGTCTTGTCTTTGTCATTTTCATCTTTTACTGTTGTTTTGCATGTTGTTTTTGTCATTTTTGCATCTTTTATGTTACTTTTGTTTTTCATCTTTTTTTTTTTTTTACTTTTTTACTTTTTTACATTGTTTGGTGCTTTTGATAATTCCCATTTTTCTGTCATAGTTTCTCATCTTCATGCATCTTTTAAATCATCTTCATTTTTTTCTTTCTTTTTAAATTTTTCTGTCTTTAGTTGCTTTTGTCTTTTTCTGTCTTTTATGTGTTTTTGTCATGTTTGTTTTGTGTCACATTTTTGTTCCTTTTACATGTTTGCATTATTTTGCATTTTAGGTCATTTTGTGTTTTAGCGCTGTATTAGGTAATTTAAACTTAAATTTAAACTTTAAACATTTTAGATTTTAGATGGGCTTTTGTTTGAATTTTTGTCATTCTTGGAGGTATTTTTGTGGATGCAAATCTTGTTTTTGTCTTCATTGTCTCTATTGAATTTGTCTTTTTTCAATTTTTATATATTTTTTGCCCTTTGGCGTCTTTTTGCAGAACACATTCCTCACAATAATAATAATTGTAATAATTAAGAATAATAATAATAATTGCTCACATTCCTGCACAGGCACCGCCCCCTACTATGATGTTGGCAGAGGCAGCCAATGAATGTGCAGGGGAGGCGGGGACGGCAAAGGTGCACGGAGGACAGCTGACGGTGCGTTCAAGTGACAGACAAGCAGAAATAAAAATAAATACCTGTCATTGGATTCTCTGGGTGTGTTTTATAACGATTTATTGTTTTACTGTTTTATTTATTTAACATTTTATTCTGTTTGGAATTCTGTTTACTTTTGTTCATTTTCACAAATATATTGTTCATTTTTCTCGATTTAAAAAAAAAATGTTGTTTATTCCCTTTATTATTTTAATCATTTTGCCTACTGTTTGGTTCATGTTTTTGTTATTTTGTTCATTTTTTTCTTCATTTTTAGTTTGGTTTTGTTGGGTTTTTTTTTTATTATTTTGTCCAATTCAGTTTATTTCTGTGATAATTTATTTTCATTGTCTTAACTGTTTTCTTAATTTTCTGATTATTGAGTTAATTTCATGATTTTTTTTTCATTTTGTTTACATTTAGTTCATTTCCTTGATTAATCTATTAAATTTTTTGATTGTGGAGTCCATTTTTGCGATTATTTTGGTCTACTGTTTTGTTTGTGTTTTTCTTATTTAGTTTGTTTTTCATTGTTTTTTTAGATTTTTTTGCTCACTTTTGTTGATTTTGTTTATTATTTTGTTCAACTTTGTTCATTTTCTTGACAATTAATGACATTATTTGTTCGCTTCTCTGATTATTAGTTGTGTGTTTCACATCATTTTGATCTTGTTGCATTTGTCACTAGTGATTAAAAGTCAGAACCATTGGCTTGGTTCCTTCTTTAACGCACCTTCAATCTTGAAATAAATAATGATTTAACATTTATGACGATAATTGCTGATATCAGCTGACATAAAGATCAGAATCAGATTTATTGTCATTTTAGTGCAAGTACTATGAAATTAACTCTAAAGTGTACAGCATGAAGTAAGACAAGCTCATGCTCACACATCCATCCATCCATTTTCAACCTCTAATCCTCA
>JAQQAE010018962.1:0-11052 GCA_029823295.1 Pseudamia nigra | reverse complement strand
ATATTATATTTATTCTTTGTGTCAACACTGTATGCTGCTGTTACAAAGGAATTTCCCCAGTGTGGGATAAATAAAGTTTATCTTATCTTATCTAGTTTTCAGCCTTGTCTCTTGTTTTTTGACTCTTCAGATTTTTTGAGTCTTTTAATGACAGTATGAACTGGACGAATGAAATTCCCAAGATCTAGAAGTTGGGTTTTTTGGAAACAGGGTTGATGTACTCTTTTCAATCATAAAAAAAATCACATTTATCTTCAGAAACATCAATGCTAGAACGGACAGAAATTTTCTTTTCACTGAAAAATGCCGGCAGCTTCATGAATCTCTTTTATGAGAGCTGGTCTTGTGAGTGTAATTTCTCTGTGACTAATTATCATAGTGCAGCAAAATATTTGAGGCATCAAAACAGACAAGCTCTATCACACATAAAACACGTTCATAGAACAAATGGTAATGGCAATGCAGATATACAATACACAATACAGTCTAAAATAGGACAGCGTTTAATGTCTTCATGTTTAATGAGTATGAATTATACTATATACTGAGACTAACACAGACCCTTTGTGCTGCTTCTGCTAATAACTTTGCATTTAGCTGTGGCATGTGACAAACCTCACAACAGAAATATCTCCTTCTAAGAATAAGAAAGCAGTTCTGATCACCCTCATTACTGCACTCAAGAAAAAATTTCCAGAAAAGAAAGAAGTTCTGCATTTAAATGGTACAGTATCATGTATTATAGTAAGCATCTTTTCTTAATTATTCTTCTTTGCCTCTTTTTTAAAATATGTATTCTTTCTTGCCTACTCCATGTCATGAGATTGGATTGCATGCAATAGTAGTAATAAAGTTAACTAATAAACTAACTATGCAGTTATCGTGTTAGGATGGTCAGTAACATTAACCAGTGGCACCAGTGAACTAAAAGGCAGAAAAATCAGTCAGTTAAGTAATTAATGGAATGAAAGTAGGCTTTGCCCTTGCTCAATATGTAAGGTAAAATCTTACACAATTTCAAACTCAGCAGCCATAAACACATGACAAGTTAATCTTTTAGCCAAGAAATTCCTCATTTTACCAAAATGACCCCTGAAAACAAAAAATAAAGTACTGAGTTTTGAACTTCTGTGTAAATTGACCCTCCTGTGTTGAAATAAAAGCTATAGACAATAATTATGGTAAACTGTTCTATAATAAACCACTGCTCTGGAGCATTATTGTCATTTTTAGTTTGAATAAAATACACCTAAAATTACCGTGATAAGTGTGTCTTCATGTCTTAGAAAAAAATGAAACATAATATTGGGTGATAGTAGATGATGTCTTGTTTTGACCGGGTCCCATATACCACAAAGGTTAAAAATGGAATGTAAAGAAAGAGAAGATATTTTAGACAAAGTATATGAAAGCACTGTCCGTATTTTAGAGTAGAGCATGGCTTCCTACATAATAGGGGTGAACAATAAATTGAACTGCAATATGAGCCTGGGCAATCACACAGTATGATCACAAAAGTTGCAGTTTGAAGGTCTGGGAGAATTTAGAGTGATCTAATAGTAGAAATGGAAAAAAAATAACGAGACCCCTTTTGTACAGTATGATGACATTTTGGATATCATGACGTGCAGAAAAAAAGACACTGCAATAAACCACCAAAAATGAGAGCTGCTTCAAGATTTTCTATATTTTATGCTGCTTTAAGGTTATATGGTTAAGGTGGAAAAGCCCACATTTCTGTGGATGTTTCTGATAAGCTAACAAATGGACATGAAATTTAATTTTTCAGTATTGTCCACAACAGTAACAAAGTCACTATCATCTCAGTTATGTGATCTGTAGCCAGATGCATTTCCCAGATAACAGATGGAGATGTGTTTACATGTGGGATTATAATTCTTGTCATCTGAATGTCAGCCTCTGCTTGTGTGAGTTTAAGTCAGAGAAATTGTGATACAGACGTGATTATATTGTACAGATTCCATTCATTCTAAGATCTGGACACAAAGTGGACCAGACTAGGTCCATATGTGATCAGTCTGATATGATCACAATCTCATAACAGTGATCACACCTCTTCTTCTTTCAGCTGTTCCCTTTAGGTGCCACCACAGTAAATCATCTGGTCTACCTGACCCTGTCCTCTGCATCGTCGTCTCTCACACTAACTTGCTGCAAGTCCTCTTTCACCATATCCCTAAATCTCTTTGGTCTTCCTCATTGCCTCCTGCCTCACAGCTCCATCTGTAGCATCCTTCTACCAATATATCCACTATCCCTGCTTAGTACAAGCCATCTCAATCTGGTCTCTCTGAGTTTGTCCCCAAAACTTCCAACTTGAGCTGTTTCTGTGATGTACAAAGAGAATCTCAACATCTTCAGCTCTGCCACATCCATCACTGTCTCTTGTCTTTTCATCAGTACCAGTCAGTGTGAGTGTCTCCACACCATGAAGCTGGTCTCACTGGCGTCTTGTAAACCTTCCCTTTGACTCTTGCTTGTACTCTTATGTCACCTATCCCTCCTGACCCTTTTCTCCACTCTGCCTCTACTTGCTTTTTTTACCTCTATTCCACACTTTCTGTTGCTCTGGAGAGTTGAACCTAAGTACTTAAACTTGTGTGCCTTCCACAGCTCTAGTGCTTGTGATCGCACTGCTCCACTGACCTACCTTTTATTTTCACAAATATATACTGCCTTGCTACGACTGACTTCTGTTTCTCTTCTTTCCAGCTCCTTCTCTCCATCTCTCCAGCCTTTCCTCTACCTGCTCTCACGAGAGATCACATGTCCAAATATCATAGTCCACAGGGATGCCTGCCTGACCTCATCTGTCAGCCTGCCCATGACCATCGCAAACAAGCCTCACACAACAGTCCCAGCTTTATCCCTCTGTAGCTGCTGCAAGACTGCACATCACCCAAGGTCCTATTGAAAGATCTACGTGTAGTTAAAAACTCCACTGCTTCATCCATATCTCCACACAAATATGTGCTTTAGGGAGGTTTTTGGGGCAAACTACATAATAATAGACCAGTCTGGTCAGGTCATCAGCCTTTTAACCACAAAAAAATACAGAGTTGGCGCCTGTGAATTTAACCCTAATTCATGCTTCTAAATGACACCCATGGGTGACCTATAATAAGCCCAGTAATTTATGAAATAAAATTTACACAATTAAGATTTTTAGTTATTGCTTGAGGCTGACCATTTATATTTGTTCCAGTTGGAAATTCCCTTTGCTTCCCTAAAGTGCTTCTATTTGCAGAACTGAACTTGATCATGGGTTTAAAAACACAACATTTAAAAACTGTCTCTGTTGTTTTATATATCAATGGACCCTCTGTCTGCTTGTGTTGTATTGGTTGCTTTTTTGATGCAGTCCAGAAAATATTTAATCATGGCATGTAATGACAAACTTTTTTGGCATCTGTGCTAGTTTAACACCAGAGACTATTTTCAAAAAGCATTTTTTGTGTCATTTATTTTACAGATCATTGTTCATATATATTTTTCAAAGACAAAGTCTAATTTTGTTTGCAGGCCCATTAGTTTGCCATCAAACCATCAGGGTCTGGAAATGAAAGACTGGAAGTGTAGTTTAAAAAAGGAAAAATAATAAGAACAAAGAGGACAAGATATTAGGTTGTTGTGAATTTGGCTTTTTTTTTATTTCAGACACATTGACAACAGGTAAACACTTTCAAACATTACATATATAGTATATAATCTGTTGACACTGCACTTCACAGCTGCTCTATATTAACCATATCACATACTTTCTGTCCAGTTTCAGGCCACCATGTCAACAGTTTTTTTATTATTATAAGCACAGCATTTACATTTTGTGTTGAATCATTCTTTGTGGGATATAGTTAATGCACTGAACCCACAGGCAACTGCCTTTACCAACATTTTATGGTAAAAAGTGTACAGAGAGGAGACAACCTTACTTCATAGCCACAATCATCAAAACATTGCATTTACCAAGTTATACAATAACCAAACCATTAACTACAGTTCCTGAACACAAAAGACAATCAAAGTGAGATATGAATCAAAAGAAAAATGATTGAGGATCATATCCAGCCACATGGGGTTCTGATATGACACTCAGCAGGTGTTGATGGAGCAGAGCATCCCAGAACAACAGAGTTGGTTTTGTTTGTAACAGTTTGAACATGAGACTTTTAGCTAATAAAAAGTATCAGCTCGCATTTATTTCTTCTTCAGCCAGTCTAAAATGACTGTTGAGGTGTTAAGATTAAACAAATATGACACAAACACCACCATTATTTACATTGTTGGATATAATAGAGTTGATTGTTTGATTTTTTTAAATTCTCATTTTTGACTACATACTGATAACATTTCAGTTTAATCGCAAAAGTTCTCAAATATAAATGTCTGTCCTTCATAAACCACAGGCTGCCTTATTTTAGGGCCTTATGGGCAGAATTTTTTTTTTTAAATATGATTTATTTATTATCTTTGCATTTTTCATAAGAGTTGGATCTGAGAGCTGTTTTGATAACTGCCAAATAATGTCAGGAGCACACACTTTCTTTTAGTTTCATTTTCACTGGGCTGTAATCTTTATAATTTACAGCCCTATGGAAAACAGTAGCAGCCCAAACTTTTCAAGCTCCTCTAAGAGGGCCTCTGTGTCACCACGTGGCCTTCTGCAAACTGAAAACAGCACAGCCATGCTCACTACACCTGATCACTTCTGGCAAAAAATGAAATGAGTCGGTCTGAGGAGCTTACAAAGATAGATTTTTAAAAAGTTCCACACACACAAAGTTGATCCATAATCGACCAAAGTAACAGTGACATTCCAGTAGATTTTTAAACACACTGGGAGTCAATAAAATGAAACGCACAAACAGGGAACTGAATACTTGGGTAAAAGTCACCACCTGTTAATGTAGCCATGAGTAACATCAAATCCTTGAATAAAGCCATGAAGCTGATGAAGGTGATCATCACATCTTTCAGACTGAGTCACTACCTGGTGTTTACAGTCATGAACACCAGCTGTCAGTGGACGATTCAATCAGTCCTGGGACTCTTAGGCTTCTCACATAATGTACCTTTAGTTAGAACAGACAGCGTACATCGCCTCCAACCTCATTTGCTCGCATTTTCTTTCTGAATGCACACGATGTCACGCACCGAAGCACCAGGAGCAGAGCAGCAGCTCCTGCAGGGTTTTCCGGAGCTCCTGGCTCCGGTACGCGTAGATGAGCGGGTCGATGAGAGAGTTACAGATGATGAGAATAAGAAACAGATTGAAGTTTCTGAAGAAACAGTTGCAGAATGGACTAGTGGGACAGGTGAGGATGAGAATGAGGTGCAGGAAGAAAGGGCCCCAGCATAGGATGAAGACCCCCAGCAGTATGGTCAGGGTAATGGCTCCTTTCATGCTCGTGGGCTGACGCCGGCTTTTGTGGAAAGCCATAATGCGCCGGGAATGCACGTGCGCCAGAAGGAACATGTGTAGATACAGCACTGCGTTAAACACCAGAGTCGTACAGAAAAATGTAACGAGGCAAACAATAACAGCATTGTCAGTGTGATACACAATGAAAAGGATGCTGGAAGTGATGCTCGCCAGCCAAACAACCACGATAATGGTGACGGCACGCTGCGTGGTCATGATGCTGTGATAGCGCAGGGCATAAAAGATAGTAATATAGCGATCTGCAGCTATTGTGCACAGGAATGACAGTGATGACACCACGGAGCTGCAGATCATCACGTCGATGACATTGTCCAGGTGACGAAGCATCCCGGGGTGTACATCCAGCAGGCCGTGATCATTCAGAAGCATGAAGATAGTCTCCACCACGTTGCTCACACTGACCAGCACGTCGGACACGGCCAAACAGCAGATGAAGTAGTACATGGGTGAGTGGAGGTTGCGGTTCTTCATGATGGCCAGAATGACAAAAATGTTCTCCACCAGACTGATGATCCCCAGCGCCAGGAAGAGCTCCTGGGGGATGTGGATCTGAACACAGTCCAGAGAGTCTGGGTCTTCGAAGGTAGAGTTTGTTTCATTGTCATCCATAAATTCATCTAGCGGAATGAAAGCCTGGAGGATGGAGGGCTTATGTGACTGGTTGGTCATTTTGATGTCCTCCAAACAAAGAGCCGTTTTAGATGTGATGATGACAGCACTGTGTCAAACTCAACAAGGTTTTCCTCAAAGTCTGGAGGATCCTTCAGAATCCACTCATCAGCCAGGTAAAAGATCACCGGTGGATCCACATTTCAACACAATAGAACTGTCCGACGTTGTTGAAAGTGCATCTCCTCGTTGCAGTTACTCTTCCAGATGTAAATTCTCTAAGACCAAAGTGCAAAACTGGTCTCTCTCCATTGGAGGTTTACAAGGATACATGGTTTAACTCAAAACAGCCGCCTGCCCTGTGCGTCCCCGGATCCGACCAGTCTGACCATCATGTTAGAAGTGAACAATGTCTGTATCTTCAGGGAGTGGAGATTGTGGCTCAGACACAACTCCTCCTCTCATGCAGAGCGCACATAGGCTGTGGCTCAGCTAAATCGGATGCTGGAAAAAAGAGGTCAGTGATGTATTTATTTGATAATTTTCACTGACCCTGACCTCTTCACCGTATCTTCACAGATGGTAATGACTACCAAGAGCACTTTTACGCACCGTGCGATATTAAAATTGAACTCTCCACCTGACTCTGCTTAATCAGAGTAAACCTTCTCCTCTGTGAGTAAATTGTCAGATCGGATTTAGTCCATTTGTTCAGCTGGAACAGGTCACTTGGGTCACTTCAGTGGTAAATGTTTTTTTTTTTGGAAGCCGTTTAAAGTTCGTTAGAATTGTGCAAGAAATTAATCTGATGAATAAAAAACGTAAAAACTTGTGGCAGTTTGCTGATTTATCACCATGTACAACATAAGTACACACAGTGTAAATATGCAGTGAGCTACAAAGGCTTCATGTAGTATTACTTTAAGTATTTACAGCCTGTACTGTGAACTGTAAAGATATGTCTTCAAATCTTAAAACTGCTACATTCCTCAGTAGGAAAACAAATCGGTCTTACTGAAGTGTTAGTCACCTAATTAATTATCGCTTATTTAATAAAGAGCCAATACACCACAAAAGCTGTAAACTACTTAATGGCTATGTGTGTACCCTATACTAAGTGTGACTGATTTGGTTTAGTTTTGTTGCTGACGTCTTGGGAACATTTACCCTACATTAATTTATAATAAATCACAGGAGAAAGGAGAATACAAGCAGTAGCTGAAGCAGTACTAGAAATTTGCAAGAAGTGAAAATGGAGGTGTGATTATTCTTCAAGTACTATAATTTGAGTCGTTAAATCTGCATGACATTCATTTTAAACAGAAAATCCCATAAAACCCCACTAGGTGACAGAGCATTGTATAAATCCCATTCAAAGTTGGGACATGAATGCACAAAGGTGCATGTGTCTTTTGAAACCACACATTTACCCTGGCTTTGTTTTTATTTGTGGTGTTGATGCAACTCCATTGAGGTTTATTTTTCCTCTTACCAACAAAGTTTTTTCTGATTATTTCTGTGCAGCATCGGCAATAGGCAGGCTAAAATCCCACTCCACAGCTTCCTCACAGGCACTGATTTGAAAGCCTTTCTATACTGCTACTGGATCACATGAAAATTTCACAAAACCTCAGCCATCGCTCCAGGTGGCCTGCGAACAATGACATCATTTGACCATCAAGCGCAGTCACACTGTGTTATCATGTGGCTGAGTACAGTGTATGGAAGGCTACAGCATATGTATGTGTGAAGGCAGATGTGTTCAGTGACCTCAGAGATGTTCTCTTTCAGGAGCTAATTGGCCGGGTGTATCAACTTAATCATGTTAGGAAAGTACAGTACCAATGTATTAAAAGCAACACTGCAATGCTGATACAACCCCTGGCAAAAAATATGGAATCACCAGTCTTGGAGGATGTTCATTCAGTCGTTTAATTTTGTAGAAAAAAAAGCAGATCACAGACATGCCACAAAACTAAAGTCATTTAAAACTTTATGGCTTTAAGAAACACTAAAAGAAATCCAGAAAAAAAATTGTGGTAGCCAATAACAATTGCTTTTTAGATCAAGCAGAGAAAAAAAATGGAACCACTCAATTTTGAGGAAAAAATTATGGACTCATGAAAAAAAACAAACACTACAACACACCACTAGTACTTTGTTGCACCACCTCTGGCTTTTAGAACAGCTTGCAGTCTGAGGCATGGACTTAACGAGTGACAAACAGCACTCTTCATCATTCTGGCTCCAACTTTCTCTGATTGTTGCCAGACCAGCTTTGCAGGTTGGAGCCTTGTCATGGACTATTTCCTTCCATTTCCACCACAGATTTTCAATTGGATTGAGATCTGGACTGTTTGCAGGCCATGACACTGACCTTTTGTGTCTTTCTTCAAGGAACGTTTTCACAGTTTTTGCTCTATGGCAACATGCGTTATCATCTTGAAAAATGTCATCATCATCCCCAAACATCCTTTCAACTGATGGGATAAGAAAAGTGTCCAAAATGTCAACGTAAACTTGTGCATTTATTGAAGATGTAATGACTGCCATCGCCCCAGTGCCTTTACATCACATGCAGCCCCATGTCATCAATGATTGTGGAAATGTGCATGTTTTCTTCAGGCATCATCTTCATAAATCTCATTGGAACAGCACAAAACAAAAGTTCCAGCATCACCTTGCCCAATGCAGATTCGCGATTAATCACTGAATGACTGTCATCCAGTCATCCACAGTCCACGATTGCTTTTCCTTAGCTCATTGTAACCATTTTTTTTTGTTTACATGTAGGTGTTAATGATGACTTTCATTTAGCTTTTCTGTATGTAAATCCCATTTCCTTTAGGCGGTTTCTTACAGTTCGGTCAGATGTTGACTCCAGTTTCCGCCCATTTGTTCCTCATTTGTTTTGCTGTGTATTTTCTGTTTTCAGGACATATTACTTTAAGTTTTGTATGTTGACGCTTTGATGTCGTCCTTGGTCGACCAGTATGCTTGCCTTTCACAACCTTCCCATGTTTGTACTTGGTCCAGATTTCAGACACAGCGGACTGTGAACAACCAACATCTTTTGCAACATTCTGTGATGATTTACCTTCTTTAAGAAGTTTGATAATCCTCTCCTTTGTTTCGACTCTCTCATGTTTGAACCATGATACATGTCAGTCCACCTGATGCAACATCCTCCAAGATGTGAGCTTCTCCTTTTTAACTGCACACTGAGCAGATTTAATGTGATGCAGATGTTACCGTTTTGGAAATGGAGATGTACTGGGTGATTCCATAATTTTTTCCTCAGAATTGAGTGGTTCCATGATTTTTTTTCTCTGCTTGATCTAAAAAAGCAATTGTTATTGGCTACCACAATTTTTTTTTCTGGATTTCTTTTAGTGTTTCAGAAAGTTGCCATTTTAAATGACTTTAGTTTTGTGGCACGTCTGTGATCTGCTTCTTTTTTTCTACAAAATTAAACAGCTGAACATCCTCCTGGTGATTCGATATTTTTTTCCAGATGTTGTATGCCTCATCTACCAGATTAAAAAAAAAAACACAATAGTAAAACAGCCTGGCAAACTATAGGAATAACAGGAGATACTGAACCTCAACATCTTACTCAAGGATTGTGATCAATAAACCAAAAAACATACATATTCTTCAATGGATGCAGCAAATGACAGATAATTTGTCAGCCTGGTACTAGAGTAGGGGTCTGCAACCTGTGGCTCCAGGGCCACAAATGGCTCTTTAGCCCCTCCCCTGTGTCACCTTTGGTTTTGTTCATTACATTCATCAATGTAACACATGATAAATCAAAAATAATCTACAAAATGAACAAAATAATCAAGAAAATAGACACAGATAAAAATATAATGTTCTAAAACAAACAAACATAAGCAAAATTATTCAATAAATTAGAAATCTTGCAAGACTAAGACAAATTTTAGGAAAATAATCAAGACAAAAAAAAAAAATCACAAAAATGACTAAAATAGTCAATCAACTCATTGAAAATTTAATAATAAATAAAATATGCAAGTAAATTAACAAAATAGTCAAGTAAATACATCTAGACAAGAAAATAAACAAAAATAAGATAAACTAATGAGATGATAATCCATAAAATTACCCAAAATATACAGAAATAGTCACGGGAATGAATAAAAATTCACAAAAATAAGTAAAAGAAAGTACGAGATAATCTGCAAAATAAGAGTAAAATAATCAAGTAAAATTAATAAAAATAAAAACATCAAAATGAACAAAAAAGAGCAAATTGGTGTTAAAATAAAAAATTATCAAAAATACAAGAAATTAACAAAAATGAGCAAAATAATCAAGTAAAATTAATAAAAATAAAATAACAACAAAATTAACCAAGTAATAAACAAAATGAACCATAAGAAAAGAATAACATCATTAAAAAAATTGGACTCAACATGCCAATGGATAAAATATGGGTCATATTTCATGTGGAATATAGAGTTGAATATTTTTTTGTGGCTCTACACACGGTTTCGTTTCCCTTCGGTCCAAAAATGTCTTGCTATATCGTAAAGGTTGCTGACCCCTGTACTAGAGTAGTAGCTATCGCCTCAGATTTGTGATGTGGCAAATCAGTTATTCATGGGTGACTTCACCAAATCAGTACATGTCATTGAAAAAACAAATTGAATCCAAGTTGATGGAAAGCAGCAAACGACTGGGAAAATTCAGGACAAGTCTATCTAGGTGAGGGTCCAGACAAAATGCGGCTCAAGAAGACCCCCATGATGAGAAAGAATTTTGGAATTCACGTGCCCTTGACCGGACGTGGGATACCGGGGCCCCCTCCTGGAGCCAGGCCTGGGGGTGGGGCTCGGAGGCAAGCGTCTGGTGGCTGGGCCTATGCCCATGGGGCTTGGCCGGGCATAGCCCGAAGAAGTGACGTGGGTCCCCCCTCGCATGGACTCACCATCCGTGCGAGGGGCCGTGGGGGT